>JAVFHQ010000061.1:0-150142 GCA_035135055.1 Oleoguttula mirabilis | reverse complement strand
CGGCGCAGCCGATGGAGAATGCTGCTCTCCTCATCGCAGCTCCACCACCGGCTGCCGAGTCGCCCACAGCCTTTCCCGAGCCTCCTGGCGCGCCTCCTCCCGCTCACGCTCCCGCTCCGCCTCGGCCGCTCGCTGGGTGCGGATGAAGCGGGCGTGCAGGTCGTTTGGTGGTGCGGATGCTGCCGCTGCTGCTGGTATCGATGGCGCCGCCGAGTCTAAAACCAGTCGGAAGGGGGTTCGCGCGTACAGCCCAAAACGGAGAGGAGGAAGGGCAAGCGAGACCGGTGCCGTGAGGCGTTTTCGAAGAGTAGGTGCTGCTAGGAAGGATGAGTGAGGAGTGAGGGCTCGGGGGGGAGGAACGTGGAAGGAGGAGATGGTGCATGCTGGAATCAGCTGGACGGTGTTTGGAATGTGTGCCGTGCCAGTGCTTTTTCGCTGCTTCGGTCACGTGGAGGTGTGGGTTGCAAAGACCCATCTCCGGGCCTCAGCTCAGACTACCTTCCATCTTCACATCCTCAAACTCCCCCTCCCCCTCCCCCTCCCCATCGTCCTCTCCAAACTCATCCTCGTCCCCACCCCCCTCATCCCCCGTCAGATCCTCGGCCCCACTCTCCACCTTCGCCACCTCCTCCTTGACGACATCCCCCTCCTGCACCACGACCCCCTGATACTCGGGCCGCAACACCCAATTCATCGCGAAATCCCCACTCCGCATCAACGTCGCGATATTCTCCAGATTCTCCTTGATCCACGCCTCGGGCTGCCGCAATTCATTCCGCAACGCCTTCATGCTCCAATATCGATAGCGGCGGAAGCAGCGGTACAGCGCATCGATCAGATCGGCCTGGGCCATGCGCACCGCCTTCTCCTTGACCACCTTCTTGCGCCCGTTGCCCATCGTCTGTTGCGTCTGGGTTTGCACGCCGCCACGCCCTGGCCGCGCGGAGAGGCCGAAGGAGTTGAAGGCGGCGAGGTTGGCGTTCTGGCCCGGGTGCATGCGCGAGTCGACGCCGGTGAGGAAGGTGGTGCGCTGCTTGGGGGCGACGTGGGCGTCCCACTTGCGCTTGATGTGGGCGTAGTAGGCGTCGTCTTCGATCGGGGTGGCGTTGGCTTCGTGCTGGATGACGGGGGCCAGGGCGATGTGTTTGGGGATGGCGGTGCGGTAGGTGGAGCGGCCGTCCTTCTTGCCGTTGCTGCCGTAGCGCTCGCTCTTGACGGGGATGCCCGCCGGTTTCGGAGGCGGTGGGGCATATCTGCTGCTGCGACCGAAGGGCTGGGTGCGGTGGCCCGGCAGGTCCTTCTCGGCGAAGACGACGGTGTTGTTGTAGCCGGAGGTGGTGAGCTTGACGTCGTAGTTCTTGGGGATGTCGCTGTACTGCGGGATGGTGTCGTGCAGGCGGATCTGGATCTTCTGCTTGAGCTCGTCCTGCTCCGCGCCGGGGTGGTAGACGCGCATCTTGCCGACCTCGATCAGCTGGTCGTCGGGCGCGTCCTGGTAGAGCTCGTTCCACGCCTGCCACATGTCCTTGGGCAGCTTGACGAGCCAGGCTTGGTCACTGGGGCCGGGGAAGTGCAGGTCGGTGTCGTCGTCGAAGGCGTCGACGGTGGGTGTGTTGGGCGCATCGTCGGCTGGGTCGCGCTTGATCTCCGCCTTGACTTCTGCTTTGATGTCCGCCATGGTGTTGCCAGTGTAAGTCTGTCGCTTTGCTGTACGTTGTTGGTGTGGAGTTGAAGCGACGAGCAAAACTAGCAGCCGAGCAGGAGAAGAACAGTGGGAAGGTGTGTTGAAGAACAACGAGTGGGAAAGTGTGTTGCGAGTGTCAGGACAGTCCGCTACCAACGCCAACAATGAGCGACCGCGCTAGTATGACGGGCCGACGACCCCGCAGAATGCAATGCAGGCCGGCTAGCTATCGACAAGAGCTCGCATGTACCGAGCTCCGTTTGATGAAGCACCTTCTACCAACACTCACTCGGACTGAAGCACAGCTTGCTGGAAAGACATACTACCTTGCAGAAGAGACAGCGAGTCGACGCATAATACCAGAACAACCATCAAACCATACCAGTCATGGCGTCCCGCGACGTCACCGAGCAGCTGCACCAACTCGCCAGCGCCTCCAACGACCAACACGCCTCGCAAGGCTTCAACAACCTCCTCGCCACCATGCTCTCCTCCCCCGACACCAGCACCCTCCCCGCCAACCTCGTGGCCTACGTGCAGAGCATCATCTCCGACAACATCGGCGTCATCCACTCGCGACCCCTCCTCTCCGCCTTCGTCGAGCAGTACCGCGCCATCGCCAACAACGACGCCAAAATCGAGGCCGGCACCGACATCGTCGACCTCCTCGCCCCGCGCATCGTGAGCTACGAGCAGCAAGACACAGACCTCAAGTACATCCTGGCCGACGCCTACGAAGCCGACGAGGACTACACCAACTCGGCCAAAACCCTCCAAACCATCACCCTCGACTCCAGCCAGCGCAGCGTCAGCGACGACGACCGCGCGACGGTGTGGATGCGCATCTGCCGCTGCTACCTCGAGGAGGACGACCCGACCAACGCCCTCACGTACCTCAACAAGGTCAAGCAGGTCATCTTCAGCGTCACGGACCAGACCACGCGCCTGCAGTTCCAGCTCTCGCAGGCCCGCATCTACGACTCCCAGCGCGGCTTCCTCGACGCCTCGACCGCTTACCTGCAGCTCTCCAACGAGCCCGCCATCGACGAGGACGAGCGCCTGCAGGCTTTGACTGCCGCCATCAGCTGCGCCGTCCTCGCGCCCGCCGGCCCGCTGCGCGCGCGACAGCTGGGCAAGCTGTACAAGGACGAGCGCGCGACCGAAACCCCCTCGTACAGCATCCTCGAGAAGATCTTCCTCGACCGTCTGCTCGCGCCCGCCGAAGTGGCCACCTTCGCCTCGAGCCTCAAACCGCACCAGCTGGCCCGCACCGCCGACGGCAGCACGGTGCTCGACAAAGCCGTGCTCGAGCACAACCTCCTCGCCGTCTCGCGCCTGTACCAGAACATCCGCACGGCGAATCTCGGGCAGCTGCTGGGCGTGGATGCGGAGCGGGCCGAGATGTATGCGGCGGCGATGATTGAGTCGAGCAGGTTGTCCGGGTCGATCGATCAGATTGCCGGGGTCATTCACTTCCGGACGAGGGAGGGTGGGCAGGATGCGGTGGCGATGGGGTTGCGGGCGTGGGAGGCGGGGATCCAGGGGTTGGCGGAGGAGGTGGAGAGGGTCACGACGGTGTTGCAGCGGGAGGAGCCGGGGTTTTATGACTCGGTGATGGTGGCGTAGGGGCGGCGAAGGAGGGAAGGGAAGCAGAGACGGCTCACCTGCCTCGTACGATGAGTAGAGAGAGATATGTGATGATCATGGAATTAGCGAACCCGGCGTTACGAGAGAAGGGCATCGGGATGAACGGCATGGCATTTGCTTGCCCACGGGCCCACAACGGGATGTTGTGTTGATTAGCATACCTTATGCTAAGTACCCTACATAAATGCATGCTAGCCTCGCAGACACGTCCAAAACCGTGGCAAACACCCCCGAACAATCTAGTAAGGAGGACTTCCACGTCAGATGCTTGGCGAGCATGGGCCATCGAATGCGTGGGCTCCATCGCATCAGGCCACCAATTGGTATAGGTACCTTTAGGTCTACAATGCTATATCATAGATGGCTATCTGCTACACCACAGTCGGCCCTCCAATCCTCATTGGCTTGCCCCAACTGCCGACGCTAGTGGATGTGCACAATACGCGGCTGTGAGCGACAAGCGCCCTTGCGCCGCACAGGCTCGGACGGCTGTACTGCATCTCATTGGCTCCGTCCGGGCTGGAGCTAAGGTTCGTTCATGTTACACAATCGGACATGCACCGTCAAAGCATGCCGCTCTGCCCATCTGGGCTCCTGGCTCCTGCCCATCATCGTGCGCCACTAGCTGCCGATGGAGGCGCCCTCGGCGCCGTCGAGAGACGCGAGCTGTCGAGTGTTGTGCGACTTGGAGTCTTGGGACAGTTGTTGGACTAGTGAGGTACTATGCAGGTATGATATATCTACGATAGTACGATTGGTGTCGATGGGATTTCAAACTTGAGCCAGGAAGAGCTTGCGGGGGACTTCCGGCATCAGCCGGGAACCTCACTGTATGTGCGCCTTCTCTTCCAGGCCTCTTCATCTGCGCAATGAGCATGTAGACACCCGACCTCCGCGAGCCTCTGTGGCTCTAAGCACCACACCGAACATGTCGCAGAAGCGAAAACACTCCCCCGACGCCCCTTCCAGCTCTTTCAAGCCCGAAGACGTCTTCCGCTCAGAGCCGATCGAAGACCGCACCTCCACCTTCATCGCCTACTTCTCGCCCACCCTCCCAGCCAAAGACCTGCAGAGCCTCGCGGAATTCAAAAGCGCCTCACACAAAATTCTGGCCTACCGTAAACCAAGCAACCAGCGCTCTATCACCGGCACCCAGACGCAGTATACCGCCGGCCACGACGATGATGGCGAGAAGTATGGCGGCAAGCGGGTGGAGAAGGTGCTGGAGAGCCTGAATGTAGCCGGCGCGTGTGTAGTCGCCCGCTGGTATGGGGGTGTGATGTTGGGGCCTGTGCGGTTTACGCATATGGAGGATTGCGCGAGAGGAGCGGTGCAAAGATGGCAGGAGCACGTCAGTGGAGAGACGGCGAAGAAACGTAGGGTCGAGGAGGAAGGGGTGGAGAAGGCGAAGCTTGTCAGAGCGCTGGGCGAGCGGGATCGGAGTATCGGTGTGCTGAGGGCCCTGGCTGCGGGCAAGGAGACGCGGGTTAAGGCGTCTATTGTCGCAGGCGTTGAGGCGCTTACGTCTGGAAACGTCGACGAAGAGGAAGAGAAGCGGCAGACTTTGCCTGCACCGGAAAACGCAGAGGAATCCACTGCCCCACAGCAGCTTCCCGTGTCCGTGCAGACAGTCGATGCAGCACCTAAGCCAGCAGCAGCAGCAACAGACTACTCAACCATGCCCCTCGACCGCCTAAGAGCCCTCGACAAAGCACGCGATGCGACGCTCGCGTTCCTGCTCAAGCGCATCGATAAAGCCGAAGCGGATCTGGCTGCGTTGACAGAGCCGGCGGCGAAACCACCTTGAAGGTACGACTACCTTCA
Organism: Oleoguttula mirabilis; assembly: GCA_035135055.1. Lineage (NCBI taxonomy): Eukaryota > Fungi > Ascomycota > Dothideomycetes > Mycosphaerellales > Teratosphaeriaceae > Oleoguttula > Oleoguttula mirabilis. The sequence goes on along the minus strand of JAVFHQ010000061.1, from coordinate 144,987 downwards.
CAACGCCACAAACAAAAGGATGCCTTCTCGACAACGCAGTGGGTTCTGGCACAGCCGTGGGTTATTGCCCGTCTCCGTCTCGCGCCGCATTGCCCATAGCTCTGCTTGGTTCACCGGCAGCGTGGTCGGAGGGCACGTAGTGCGATGCGAAGCCGCTAGCAGCCCACCATCTTGAGACGGGCGTCGAACAATCGGGCGTCGGACGCCCGCCTCGGTTGGATTGGCAGGGCTCCGAACACCACAGGCGCAGTCACGGTTTGCAATGAGCGCAGAGAGCGTCGCGTGGAAGGAGACACATTGCATCGAGGCTGTGCAGAATGCGAATGCGAGAAGCCTGTGTGTAAGCGACGGATGCACGTGGTGGAGAGAGACGTGGCGGAGGGAGTGACAGGCTCGGGACTCCCAGCGGCCTGACCAGTGTCTCGCACGCTATGGTATATGCATCTAGTGTTACAGCAAAGTAGAGCCGGCGTGCGCTGTAGCCACGCCACTACGCAGTATCCATCTGATCGTCATCCCCCTTCTTCTTGTCCTCCTCCTTGCTCTTGCCCTCCGTCCCCGCCCCTCCGCTCTGACTCGCACTCCCCTCGCCCTGCGCATCGGTCTTCGGCGCCGCACTGCCACCGCCCTCGCCCTCCTGCCCCTCAGGCACACTCTCCAACTGCGTCTTGCCTTCCGCCTCGTCCGCCTGCCGCTGCTCCCGCGCCTGCCTCTCCCGCTCCTCCTCCATACTCATCCTCAGCACCAACGCCAGCTCCGGATCCAGACTGGGATCCACCCCGAACTCGAAGTTCTCCCCAACACCTGCCCCACCCGCGCCCCCCTCGGCTCCCGCGCCGCCTGCCCCACTCCCCGCCCCTCCGCCCTCGCCAGCCAGTATCGGCGACGCCACGATGGAATCCGACAGCAGGTTCGGCCCGGGCGGCACAATCTCGAGGTGTGACCCCTCCCCACCCTTGACCGCCTCATGGAACGCGCGCAGCTTGTCCAGATTCTCATCCGTCAAATCGCCAAAGGCCACAAGGTCGATGCTGGTATTGTTCTTCTTCATCCGCTTCGCCAGCTTGACCAGCGTGGCCTGCTCGTCCGCCACGGGACTGCACACAAAGACGATGATGCGCTGGCGCTGGCTCTTGTTCTGGCGGTGCTTGAGCGCCAGGCTGGCGATCATGATGGCGGTGTAGAGGTGCGAGGCGCCCTTGACTTTCGTGCGGTGCAGGCCGTCGAGGATGAGGCCCGGGTTGGTGGTCGGCGTGGTGAGGACTTCCGGGCCGGCGCCGCCCATGGAGAGGAGGCCGACGGCGGATTCCGGGTTGGCTTGGGTTTTGGAGTGGAAGATGAGGTTGGCGGCGTCGGTTTGGGCGTCCCAGCGGGAGGGGACGTAGTCGCCATTGCGGGCCGATTCGCTGTTGTCGACGCTGGTGTATCTGTGTTAGTATGGAATGGTATTGGAGGGTGGGAGGCGGGCGTACACTATCATCGTCGCTTCCAACACCATCTTGGCGGGTGGGTGAGCTCTCGGAGCTCGGTGTGGACTGTGGAGGTGGAGGGGGGATCGTTGCTTGGGTTGTAGTTGGCGGGAGAGATGTAGGAGGGCTTGGTGCGCCGTGCGGTGATGCGGTGATGGAGTAGCGAAGGGTGTACGGGCGTTGACTGTGCGTGACAGTGTCCGGAGCTCAGGCGGCGATCATACAGGTGCTCGTTGCGGCTCTGCGGCTGCGCCCGTCACTTGTGACGTGCGTTTGTTGTGATCGAGTACTTAGTATCACTACCTTACCTTATCTCGTAGCAACATCTTCTAACAGGACTTAGCGCAACGCTTTCACGTCCATAGACAGCAATAGCAGAATACAGAACCACTATCGACACCACTTTAAACAGCATGGCACCCAAGCGCGCGAAGACAACACGCGCATCCCCCACCGAAGCCATTCCGTCTCTGCCACCGCCTCCCTCCACAATGGTCCCTACACATGGCGACGAGGAAGCTCACACACCCGAGCGAAGCCCTGCAAAGAGGGCAGCAGGCATCACGCAAGCGCAGAAGCAAGCGCTGGTCGACAACCTGCAGCTCGAGAGTAAGAGACGCATTGCCAACTCGTCGCGCCAATACTGACGCGTGGTGCAGTCACCGAACGAGCACGCAAGCTCCGCGCACAGTACGCCATGCAAGCACAGGGCCTAAGAACGCGTCTCGAGATGCGCGTCAACCGCATCCCGCAAGCATTGAGGAAGCGCAACATCCAAGAGCTGGTGGAGGAGCATGTCGAGAAAGCGAGGCCGGCACCTCCACCACCTGTCCCTGCGAAGGATAGTATACCTCGGATGGCATTGGTCTCGAGATCACCCGAGCGCAAAAGTTTGAAGCGGCAAAGGTGTGTTGCTACAGGCATGAATCACAGGCAGAAGCTAACCCTCTTCCTCAGCGACCAAATGGCAGCCAACGACGACGACGACGACAAAGAGAACGCACCCACGCAGCCAACACACGACCTCCCGAACCCGAAGAAGCGCGCCAAGACCGCAACGGCCAACACGAAAGCGACACGAACCGCCTCCCGCAAAATCGTGCCGTCGACCGTGCTATCGCCCAAATCGCACAACTCCCGCACCCTCCCTCGCTCACCCTTCAAGCCCACAATAATAGCATCCGACAAGCCATCCCTTGGCCGCCCACCCAGCCCCGTCAAGCCCTCCATCCCGCAGTACCTCGCCCTACCAAACCCTCCTGCGTCACGCGCCCCGAGCCGGCAGGCCAAACAAATTGGTGTCACAGCATCGGAGGCAGAAGAAGGCCGGAGCAGCGAAGCGAGCACGACCAGTGCCAGCACAACCATCGTCACGAAGCCTGCCACGAAAAGAGCACCAGCAGGCGCCGTCAAGAAAGCAGCTGCGGCAAAGACGACAACAGCTGGCAGGAAGCCGGCGGCGGCGGCGGTGAAGAAGGAGAACCTGCCGCCTGTGCCTGTAGCCGGTGGGAGGACGCTGAGGAAGCGAGGGTAAATGGCAATATGATACCTTCAAAGAAAATCGGCATACTTGGGCGTTGTGCTTTGTGACGAAAGTAAGCAGCAGTTTCACCATAAACCATAGCGATACGTTTCAAGAGTTCGTGGCCCACATGTTAGCTTGGCATGGCGTTCCAGTCCACTATGTCCAGTTGTTTCGTCCCAACCCAAGCTTCACTGGACCCACCAAACGAGCTTCTCCGAAGTCATACAGCTATACTGCCTCTTTCAGGTCGACCCTGAGGCAAACCTTGCACCTCGTGGCAGGTATGTTGAGGGTGTGGCAAATGGCCCACAAGCCGGGTTCTTCCTTTCTGGCCGTGTGGGCTCCCGCCACACGAAACGACTTTTTGCGTGCGTGCTAGGAGCATGCATTTCGTCGTCGTCCTGGGCTGATCGCCTGAATTCAGCGCGTCGCATATTCTTCTGACGGCCTGCGAGGTTTCTTAGTATTGACATGAAAGCGATTCTCGTGGGCAACAATTGGAACTGAGAGTCGAAACAGCTCTCTGACGAGCACAAATGGCCTCTGCGTGCGGGCAGGTCCAACGCCGCTGCCGGCAGCGCGACGCCGAAGTTGGAGTCGGCGACAGGGACAAGAAAAGCAGCCAGTCCGTTACGAAGAAGAACAGTGTCTCCGGCGACGCTACCGCCAATGCGGACGCTCCGGTCGAGGCGCAAGGCTTCCCCTGGAGCTGGCTGCGCTTCTTCCGCCATACGCGCGCGCAGCCGCCGGTCAGGTCAGCCAGAACCCGTTTCGACCCGCTGGACATGCACGCCGCGCTACGCCGAGCGCGACGCCATGTTGTGCGTCGCCGTCCCGGACCGCGACGGTATTGTCGCGTAGGCACGGCGGAACATGATGCAACAGAGCACTGACCTCACGCTCGAGGATCGTACCACGCGGCGCCGGAGCCCGTTGAGCGAGATTGGTTTCGGCAACTATCAAGATGCGCGGGCGAGCTCGCGGATTGGGCGGCAGTGCGCTCACCTCAATATGGGGCTTGCCGCGGGCCACTTGGCAGGAGGTCGACAGGCGTCGTTTGGCGTGCCGTCTAAGCTGGCTTCGACAGCGGAAGATGCTGAGGACGGCTTGGCTGGCGGCGGGCCTGTTGATGATGACGTGCTGGCTCCGACAAGCTCACTGTCAGCGGGAAGTGTCGCAGGCTCGCAGGAGTGGCAGTACTCTAGCCATGAGCGTGCGGCGAGGATGCGGGCGGGTGAAGGCAAGGAGAAAAGCAAAGAGCCGGTTGGACTTGGTACACCGTCGATTGCACCACTCGAGGTGGTGGCGCCGAGTCCAGGTATCATCGCTAGTCAGCTTTTCATACCCCATCCTGCGACGATTATTTTCGCCATGCTGATACTTCGTAGCAGCGGGGCCAGACTCCAGCGACTCGGCAAAGTCGTCAAGTCGCGAATCGTGGAGTTCCGATGCGTTCACGGATCCGTCCAGGAACGATTCGTCGGTGGACACCGCGGTGACCGAGTGCTCGGGCAGGTGCCGGTGGAGGAGTGGGCCGGCCGATGGCGAGTAGGGTAGCCCAGAGAGCAAGAGGAAAAGCTTTGGGGCAGATACAGATCGTTGCGACGATGGGGGTGAGGACGGGTATAGGGATAGGGAGGGTGGGGGGGGTGGAGGCACGACGCAAGAGGTTTAAGATGCTCAGGCTGTGGCTGTAGCTTGGCCGTAGGGATCGCGCCTCATATGGGCGGTGTCGATGTATATCAAACAGCAGCGGCATCGCTACAGAGTTGAAGAGGCGGGTGCGTCCGGGCGGCGCGATGATGGGATGAGTTGCATCCACATGGTACATCTCTAAGGTGTCGTGTACGGAGCGACGGGCTGAACATCACATCTCGCAAAGCGTTCAATTGAGACCGGCATTTCCCGCGACGTACCCGGCCTAGCATCGTAGCCACCATAGCATACATTACCTCATGATCGAGCAAAGAATCGCTGTTACACCGTTTTGACACAGATCTTCCGCGAAAGCGAAAGGTAAGTGGGACCGCACATCAATCCAACTGCGAGCCTTGTTCTCCTCCAACATTTCCATACTCGCAGCGTCATAGCTAAGATGGAGGACAACCATATCTACCAGTACTCCCTGCTCAACGCCCTTATGGATGGCGTCTGCGAAACCGGCATCTCCGCCGCCAAGCTCGCGAGCAAAGGCAACCAAGGCCTCGGCACCTTCGCCCGCATGAACGGCGAGCTGCTGCTCCTCGACGGCACAGTCTACCAACTCCAAGCCGAAGGCAACGTCCGGCAAGCGGACGACAGCGACCAGATCCCTTTCGCCGTGTGCACGAACTTCGTGCCGCAACAGACCAAACACGTCCAGCTAAAGGACAAAACCGACATCGACAGTGCGCTAAGTGGCTTTAACGACCACGCGAAGAACCTCTTCATCACCTACCGCATCAACGGCCACTTCTCCCACCTCAAGTGCCGCACCGTGCGGGGCCAGGAGTACAAAGGCCAACCCCTCGCCGAGCTCGGCAAGAAACAGTCGGTCGAGACGTACGAAAACGTGGAGGGCACGATCGTCGGCTTCCGGACGCCGAAGAACTGGCAGGGCTTCGGCGTGGCGGGCGAGCATCTGCACTTTATCCGGGCGGATCGGAAGGCGGGGGGGCATGTGCTGGAGGTACAGGCGGAGGCCGGGGTGGAGATGCAGATGGCGGTGGCGAGTAATGTGCATGTGGAGTTGCCGACGGGCGAGGACTTCAATGCGGCGCGGTTGGTTACGGATGATGCTGGGGTGCAGGAGGTGGAGGGTTGATGGTATCGCGAGGATTATAGAGTCCGCAAGGTTTCGAACCGCCTTTTACTCTTTGCGACTCCGAATCAGCCAGCATCCCAGCTACACTGATAGCCCTGCTAATGCGAGATGTGTCGGACCGCTGACCCTGCTCATGCCTGGCCGACTTTGAACGAGCGGCCATCAGCGGACATCTCAGCTGCATCGATGGCCCTTCCGATGCAATGCATGACCTATATGCAGCGTTATCCACCGGTGCTTGTGTGTCGTGTCGCCACATTGGTTGAGTTTGTACTGTCATCTGAAGGACTTGCCATAGTCACCGAGGAACTCTGACCCGTTCGAGAGAAGTTGGCGAGGCTTATGGGATCTACTCGTCGTAGGCAGGAACCCAAGCATCGTCCCAGCTAGACTCAGTCCCATCCCGCTTTGCGGACCTCCCAGCAACAGACTCGTCGCTTGAGGAAGATTCACTGTCGTCGTCTGAGGCAGACCCACTGTCGTCGTCTGATGAAGCTTGCCTCTCACCTTCTGAGGACGCTTCCCTCTCATCTTCTAAGGACGCTTCACTCTCATCGTCCGAGGAGGACTCCCATTCGTCATCTGTCCTGTGGTACGTATCCACTCCATCGAGCAGGTCGTTGTTCCACTCAAGTTCTGCCGTAACGTCTCTCTCGTGTGCGAAGCAAACACTGTAACAGTCCACAATGTTACCTCAGTAACGCGATTGCGCACCTATGCAGTGGTGAGGGCAACCTTCCACCTTGGTGCATGCCTCAGCTTCGAGCAGGGTGAATCCACGCCTCGACCAATTGACGAGTAGATCTGAAGCACTACGTTGATCCGTGGAGACGTAGAGCTGTCCGATCGCCCTTCGCGACTCCTGCGAGAGCACCATGAGCCATTTCGCCAATCTGTGATTGAAATTACAGCCGTGGAAGACGTTGTCTTTGTAGAAAGTAGGGAGCAGCTCGCCACGCAGAGCATTGTTGACTCTGCACAAAGCAGGCTGCATGGGATGATAGATGCACCGGTCGCACTTGATGAGCATGTCCTCCCTTTCTACGCAGCGTGGCTTATGGTTGACAGAGCAACTCACTGTAGGTGACGACGTATTTGCCGATGCGCACCCACAGCTTGGCGGTAGATCCAGTAGGCGGAACACCTGAGCGTGGGTCAGCTAGTTCCTGGAAAGCTCTCGCGTTACCCTTACCTCCTCGCCGCTATTAGTCGTTGCCATCGTTATGATGTGAGTCGGTAACACGGTGACTGCAAATTTTGGGGTTTCGCTAAGTTCAGTAAAGTGCTGAGCTGGATGACAGCGGATGTGTCACTTTGGGCAATGAGGAAAGAGTAAAGAAAGGTAAAAGCAACTGAATAAAAAGCTGCGCTCTCGGTAAGGTCGTCGCGCACGGCACATGAGAGTTACGGCATGTGACAGCACTAATGCAGCACAACGGTTACAGGCTCTATCCAAGCGCACGTCTTCACTCACTGGCAGGCTGTCGCTATTAAACACGCCATCTTTGGCCTCCCCACCAGCTCCGTACACGCATCATCAGGCCATCGGTGGAAACTGCCAAGGCCTCGTCTTGAGACATTCCGGTGTATCGTATCAAGCATTAACGGTGAACGACAATTAGTCGGCGGCGGTCTAGGTACGTTCGAGTCCGATCCATGTGAAGGGAGTCTATAATGTGAGGGGGGCAGGCACAGCACCAAAGGAGCTGTCGCCACTCGGGTTCGCATCTTCCGTTTTCATCGTACCGTTCAACTGCGGGCAAAGCCTTTTCGTGTCTAGGTCAGCTAATGGTCACGCGTGCTGGGAGACAAGAGGTGGTGAACAAGAAACGACGGCCTTTTCCTGCGCGCAACAAAGCACGTCCAGGCCCAAGATCCAGCAGCCATGTTGAATAGGCCACCCTCTCATCCTCAAAGCTCGAACCTCGAGTACGAGTCCTGCATGAACGACCTGGCGGCGGCATTGCCCTTGGCAGGCGACCCGGCAGGACTGGCATCGTCTTTGCCGTTGCCGGGCTCCTCGCGCTTGACTACGCCGCCAGGCCAGATCTTCTCGGCGGTGCCGCAGTCTGGGCAAATAAAAGTATATACTGACTTCCTGTTTGTCTTGATGTGGCCGACTTGCCCGCAGTTGGCGCACTTGCGTGCAGTGCCGTCCTTGTTGCGGCCACGACCCTTTTGCGGGGTGACATCTTTGCTGCCGTTGATAGCAGAAGTCGGGCCGTCGATGTCGGATGGGCCGGGTGAGCCGGCGACAGAGGCCAACGGCGAGCCAGCAGTACCGTTTTGGTTCTTCTTTTGATTCTCACGAAGGTGGCGGCGGTCGGCGTTCTTCTGGATGCGCTTGATTTCGTGGTCGACCTTTTGCCTCACCAGTTGGTCAAGTTCGGGGTCAGCACCACTGAACTCGTATGAAATGATCCTGCAGAATATTAGCTTTGTACGAACATTTCAGATGGCAGTAGGACACAGACTCTATCTCTTCCAGCCGCTTCTCGTTCCGCCGCCGCTTGTACTCTCGGATGACTCGCGGATTGGTGATCTTCTCAATCGTCTCGTCCGCGTTCCCGTATGCGTCTCGGCCGCCCGTACGCTTGATGATGAGGACCTTCTCGGAGTCACGGTCACTGGCTCTACTGAACTGCGTTCCAGTCTCGTCGTCACGCCGAGCAAAAGCTGTCGGCGTACCCGCGAAGGAAGAACGCGGGGTGGCTGCCCTCGCAGGCGGGTAAGCGCTCTCTGGCTCCGCGTCGATATCATCCTCCATGTCGACATCAGATATCTCGATGTTACTGCTCAGGCTGTGCTTCTGCTTCTCCCAAATCAAGCGGATGAAATCGTCGTATGCCTTCTGCTGTTTAGCGACGTTATAGGAGTGACCACCATTCTCGCGGCGCTTCTTGGCATCGATCTTATCTTCCACACTCTCGCCCACAGGTTGGAAGCCGCCCTTCATCGATGTCTTGACGAAACTGAAGCCTTCACCACGGCCGGTTGGATCGCCTTCACCGTGGAGCTTGAGCATGGCTTTGCCTTGTGTTGCGCCCAAGAAGTTCTTAGTGGCCCGCCAGGGCGCCAATTTCAACTCGATGTTGGCGTTGTCATCCACGTCTTTGTCGTCGTCGCCATCTTTGCCTTTGAGGCCAAGATCCAGCAGGTGTTGCACGCCGACCTGCATCGAATCAAGCACGCAGACATCTTCAGGCTTCACCCAGGTGCGCAGCGTTTCGGCATCCGGCACAAGCTGTCCCGGCGGCGGGACCCAGACGCCGGTGTCTTTGTTTGCCAGTCGCTCGTACTTCATGAACTCGCGCATCTTGCTACGTGTTTGCGGCATATCGTGACCCTTGAGGTGCGTCATTATCGACGCGTTGTCCAGGTGAATGCCTCTGCGAGTCGGATCTTGGCTTTTCGTGTAGATGCGATACGCCAGAGCTCGCAAGCGCTTCTTCGCCGCATCAGTAACACGACGGGAGTGCTCGCCTGGGACCTCTGCTATCGGAAACTGCTGGCCGACGGTATGCAGGTTCTCCATGTTGCGGAGATACATGCGACTGCCGTACCCGTGGGTCGTGCTGATCGCCACAAAGAAGTCGGTAGGCTTGCTCTGATGCTGGAAGACGGGCGCTCGATAGAGACTGTTTTGTACAGTCGGTACGAGCTCGCCTTGATCCACGTGCCCAAAATTGGAAAAGGGGCTCTTGTCTTGGGTGAGTAGAACGAGTGTCTCGCCAATGTCGCGCTTCGGCCGCTCATTGTCGTCGCCGTTCTTCTTGCGATAGAAATTGATCAAGCGATTGCCCATACCGAAGTTCGACAGCATCAGTGGAGCCTCTTCAGAATACTCCAACAGGAGCATGCTTGAATTGTCATTCAAAGACAAACTTTCTGCAGTGGCAAACAGCTCCTTCACCTCTCGACCTTTGCGCTCCTTGCGCTTGATGGTCTTCGTTTTGCCCATCCTGAACTCTTCCCGTGCCATGCGTGACCTGAGGTCAAGATGAGGACGATGGAACAAGCGCTTCGCTTTCGGATCCAAGCTCACTCTGTAGAATGGATACTGCAACTTGGTCGCGGGCAAGCTGTGCTCAATGGCCAGACCGCCAAGTGTGCTGCGAACCTTGTGCTGATGATTCTCCTTCAGAAGGTTGTAAGCTTCGTCGTTGCTAATGTTGTACCGCCTTGCATGGTCCCTAGTCAAGTCCATGTCGCGCTTGTTGTCGCCCGGGATACGCTTTGTCTTGCGGGCATTCTGAGGCGGGTGCTCATCAATCAGCAGGTGCGGATCGTTGAAGTCAAGCACATGCGCTTTGGCCACCTTGGCGGCAGCGCGCTCGGGATCCTTGAATGCAAGTTGTAGATCCGACCCAGACAGAGAAAGGGTGGTGTCTAGGAGGTTGGTCTTGCGCTTCTTGGATGGTCGAGAAAGCTCTGTGGCCTCGTACCCCCCGTCCATAAGCTCGTCCGCGTCGTCGTCATGAGTCAGGGATGCCCCATCAAAGCTAGGCATATCCCAGTCTTCACAGATGAGCGCGAAGTCCTCGAACTCCATGCCACCCACCGGTTTGGCGTCGTCTGCGCCCAGATCATTGTCACTGCCAGTTCCTTCATCATCTCCAGCGTCCTGTGGGAAGATTACAATATTGCTGCCGTAGCCAGCATCCAGACCAGTCTTGACAGGTGCCGCACTCTTGAAGCTCCGCTCCTGGTCCGGAAGCAGATCGAGAGAAAGCTTGGTGGGCTGCACCGGTTTCGGGGGCTTCGGTGGAACCTTGCCACGGTAGTGGACCGCCCGCGGCGGGAAGAACTCAACAAACCTCGGGTTCTGCACCTCCTCGTAACCCGGAAACAAAGTGTAGAAGAGGTCCATGTCCACCTGCTCGCGCTCCTCAGGAACATCCCGGCCTGCAACCTTGTGCGCCGCCTGCCTAAACAGTTTCCGTTGCGCGAGCACAGCTTCATCCGTCTCGCCTTCGTCCTCGTCTTCGCTGGCTGGCATGCTTGCCGGCGACATCTGAGAGTACCCATCGTCACCGAAAGACGGCGGGCTGGCTGAAGCAGGGCTGTACTGCGGCTGCCGTGGACGAGCCTGCTGGACTTGCTGAGCCTGCTGGACTTGCTGATAAGTACCGCTAAAGCCAGGGAGCGCCAGGCCAGGCTTGCTAGGCAGGGCAAGCCCACCCGGGCGACGCTGGACTTGAGGCTGCGCTTGTGGCTCATGCTGGCGCTCTTGGACAGGCGATGAAGTCAGCTCTCCGAAGAGGTCATTAACATCGTTCCCGAACAGATCATCGCTGCCCTGCGCCTGGTCGTCATGAAAGCCGTTGGTGTGGGGGAAATCGGGCAGCTCGCCGAAGCCGTTTGACGGGTCCTCGGGGAAGCCATTCGTATTGGCATCGTCAAACGCATGACTCGCATCCTCCTCATCGGGTAGGTCATCCTCATCACTGATATCCTCGTAGTCCACGGCGTTGTCCGCCTTGTCTGCCTGGTTGATCTCGCGCCCGAGAAAGCCTTCCGCGCCGCCCTCCGGCCCTTGACCCTGGAGATATCTCTGAATCGCATCTTGTTCGTCGGTGTCGCCCATGGTCTCGTCGCTGATGGCGTGCGGCATGCTGATGATCCTTGCGTCCCGCTCAATCCTCTGCTTCACCGAACCTCAGCACCACCTGCCCCTCTCACGTCGCAATGGTGGCAGCTGACCATCGGCGGCCGTGTGCGCCGTCGGCTATGAATATGCGATGATGTATGGATGAAGCTGGTGCTTTCGCGGAGGATCGGTGTGTGTTGTTGAAGGTGTCGAGCGCAAGGCGGCAACTCGACGTTGTTGCATGCGCGACTGTGAAGGTCGCAAGTGTAGAAGTGACGCCGGCTCTCGGAAGGTGCGGAATGCAGCCGCGACAGATCGACTGGAAAGCTTGGCATCACGTGCTTCTGCTGACTAGTCTTGTACGCAAACGGAGACACCGATCCCTGTCAGCCAGCACAGTCAACCGATCTCATTGGCTCACGATTAGACAGATATTAATGCCAGTAGCCGCTAATATCTGCAGGACCGGGCTAAACCTTCATTTACACACTTCTACTAGTACACCTGGGCAGCTGCAGCCTGTGCCGCATGTGACAACTAGCTAATCAAATCAATATTACGCACCGTAGATAGTGGAGACCGTATCGACACGAGATCCGGTTTTACGAGATCAGGCGAGGTCGACATCGCGGCATCGCCTCTGTCATCTCCCAGCTGGCGACGTGATGACTCATTCGTAGTTTCGTACAGTGTACTGCACAACAACGTTGGTGGAAGGACGCGCCGCCGGCCCAAAGACCCGGAGTAGGCAGGCATGACAATACATATCTAGCTAGCGACCTATATGTCTGGTGGGCAAAGATAGCTCGGCCCAAGGCAGTCGGTCAGCCTGTCACAAACACGGCGCCGCAGTCGAAGCGGTTTGCATGATTGCATCCCGTTAGTAGTGCGTCACAAAAAGAGTTAGTGCAACCCCAGCAAGCGCGGTTCTCTGAGAGCAAATCTACGCCTTGCGCCCAAGCTTCATTCCTTATGCATCACGGCCGTTGCAAAGTAATACGGACCACAGTACCTGCCACTTGGTCTAAGCTAGAGTATATACCCAATTACTCTCAGCCACATCCGAGACCAACAGTGCTCTCTTCCTGCCAGTGTTTAGCGGGTTTCATCTCCTTGATGCGCCATTGCACAGGGAACGGTATAGGTACGTTTCAGGCCAAACCTTCACTTCCCCATCGTATTCACATCAGTCGTCCTCTGTCACTTCTTTCTCGATCCTGTAAAGGGTTTTGCTGAGTCTTGTGCAGACGTCGTGAGCTATCCAAGGGATTCGGTGTACCGTGGACCTGATCGACGCCACGACGATCACTCACGACGATCCGGTACTTGGAAACAGTATTGTCTAGCTTAGGGTTACCGATGATCACAGTGCAGGCATGGATTCGAGAGCCAGCGGAGTGGCCGCACCACATGAGATCTCTATCAGAGACTCGGCCCATCCATTGTCAACCGGAAACCTGGAGGCGTCACATCTCTCGACCTTGCCGAGCAATGTCAACAGTGTGCAGCAGTCGAGGTGAGTAACTCCAGGGAGGATATGTCGCATCCACCTATACCAGGCGCGGCTGCAACCTAAACATGCAGTAGCAGGATCTGAGATCACCCTGAGGTGGGACTTCAGAACTAAACTGCTTTGCTAGCTAGTCCAAGACAACGTCGTGTTGCATGCTGCATGTTTCGGTTTAGTCGGCCGCGCAGAATGTGCTACGAAGTTCACCAGTACCACAGCTGACCCTACTTTTTGGCAGAAGTGATGTTTGGGCCGGTGCCATCTCACGCATGCAAACGCAAATCTCGTACAACACAAGCATGCTCGAGTCGCATCGCCGCCAAGTCGCCGACATCGAGCAAGCTGTCGGCAGGCTGCACGCGGATATGGGCAACGTGGTCGCTGCGTTGAACGAAGTGAGAGGAGAGCTTCGCGCTAGGCCGTTGCATGTGGAGCAGTCACGCCACGACTCTGGCGACCTCGAAGTGCTTGCCGGCCAGGTGGCTAACGTCACCAACAAGGCTAACGAGGTGGATGGGCTCAAGATGCAGATCGAACTCATGAAAAACCGCATCAAGCGTTTTGAGGAGCAAGGCTCGCCTTCTGCGCTGTTTCATCGGCCTGGAACGTCGTCAACGCATCGCGAGCTTTACGAAGGCCCAGCGCCCCATCCAGTGCCACAGCAACACTTGCCCTCCATGCGTCCAGCGTCAGTGATGTCTACACCTAGCGAGCGACCACCTGGGATGCAAGCGCCGCCAATCTTGGCATCACAAGGCTCTGCAACCTTCCAGCCTTCTACCGAGTCAAGAACGCTGTCAAGAGAGTACTCTTCTTCGCAGTCTGCAGCACCTGGTTTCAGGCCGGTAGAGCCTCTGCCACCTCCATCGACCTTCTCCAGCTGGCGACCGGCAGAATCTCGCCCTCCTTCCAGCATACCACCTCCGCCGCCACTCTCGCAAGCGTTCAGGCCTCACGCTATGGAGCCTGACGCACAGACCAGTGGATGGGCTGCAGTGAACGTCAACCAACCCACCAAGCGGCCATTCGATGAGCAGCGGCCATCGCCCTATGATAATACTTCTGCACCAGGCTCACCGAAGCGGCCGAGGCTTGCTCCGATCATGCCACGTGGGAGCTACAGCGACGAAAGCTTCATCCCGACTCCCTCCAGCATGCAACAGTCAGCTGCGACAGCTACGCCGGATGGTATGTTCCGTCCGCGCGATCGCATGCCCTCAGATCCTTCCCAGTCGCAGTCTCAAAGCTTGCCTACTCCAGCTTCCGCTAATACGAATGCTTATCGATTCATCACTTCGACCGCGCAGGCCGATTCACAGGAGTCATGGCGTCCGCACGATGAGCACATGCACCACGATCATCATCCGCCAGGCCCTCCGGGACCTCCAGGGCGGGGCAGAGGAAGAGGTCGTGGTGGTCGAGGACGAGGCAGAGGTGGAGGCGGAGGCAGTCGAGGAGGTCCTCATCATCATCATCCTCCTCATCCTCCTCATGACCATCACGACCATCACCACCACCATCACGAACATCATCTTCACGAAGCGGAAAAGATTGGGACGCCGGACTGGGAGAAGTCGGATTGGACACGTAGTCAGATCTCGCCGGATGGGTACTACAACCCAACGCATCCCCAACGTGGTGGCCTAGTGCGCCGCTCGGGTGGCGCGGCAGGCGGCCCCTCGGATCGCGAGCACGAGTATCCGGTGACACCAGTACACGGCCAACATGACCCGTTCGGCATGCAGGTGGATGACAGCGCAAACAAGAAGAGCCGTACGAAGCCCATCCGCAACGCCGAGGGCATCCTAATCCGCAAGGACGGCAGGCCGGATATGCGCTCGGTCAGCTCAGCCAACAATCTGCGCAAAGTGCACGCGAAGAAGGAAGCCGAGCGCGTAGAGATGGAAGGCCGAACGCCCACCTCTGCGCGATCGCTTGCGCCAGCTCACTCGAACTCGATGTCGGATGAGGAGCGCGAGAACACACGCTCGGGTACACCAGTCTCCGCTTCAGCAGCGGATGGAGATGACCAGGATACGCAAGAGCGCCACCAAGAGCTCATGAGCAGGATCTTTCCGCACGGCTATGATGGTGCCGGCGGCCGTAATTTGGCGGGCAACTACTTTCCACGTCGCGATGAGCAGCCGACATCTGCGCCGGAGATCGCAATGAAGACGGAAGAGCAAGATGACGAAGAGCAGCCGGGAGTAGAGGGAGCTGGTGTTGCGGACGAGGGCCGTACAGAGGACAGTCAGATGACTGGCGTGGTCGCGCATGACATGAGTGAGGCGCAGCCCGACGAGCGTGCTACCGAGCACCATGCATTGGTGCAGCGACAGCAAGCACAAGAGGAAGATGTGGCGCCGAAACAAGAACGGACGAACAGTGGCGAGAGTACAGTCCCAAGCGAGACACCCGCCATCGAGCCGCAGCCGCAACACCAGCATGATTCATAACGCATAGATGTATAGCAGACATGATCTGAGCTTAGTTGAGATACCCAGAGAAAGTACTTACAAGCAATGGTAATCCGTAGTGACGCGCTGGTCAAGAAGATAAGTTGAACTTGGTCGTCCTACCCACCATGCAAGCTTTCCGACCATCAAGCATCGTCAGAGCGCCCGTGTCGACCTCGCATGAGCCACGTCAACCTCGCAGCCAGCGACAAGGTGCACTCTCGCAGCTTTAGCACTGCTCTGTGTGCGTGGGATAGACCGTGTTTCACGACCTCACTTGACGGTGACGAAGCCGACACCCTTCCGAGCCTTCTCGCACGCCAAACGTAGCTTTTGCTCCTCCACATCCGTCCATCTCACGGTCAGCTCATCCCACTTCTTCGTCCTATACTCCTGCTTGTACTTCTGCTGAATCGTCTGCATCTCTGAGAGGTCGCGCGGGTCGCCTGAGCCGCTGTAGACGATCAAGGCCGAACAAGGTGGCAAAGCTTCATAGATATCCGAGATGCGGCTCGCGGTGTCCCTGACCACGTCCGCGAAAGACGTCTCGGCAGAACTTGCTTGGGCTGTAGAGCGCAACACATCGCTGTCAACGAGCTTGCTTCTGTTCCACCATCCGCGGTGCGCTTCGAGTTCGCGAAGACGGCCCCAGATGAAGTCACAGCCGCCTTTCGGTACAATGGCTCCGTCTGCGTCACCTGCGAGGGCACGTTTGACGCCAGCCACCACCTCTGCGTCGCTTTCGCAGCCTATTGCCACTTTGGCGTCCTTGCCGTACCCTCTGGTCGGGTCACCCCAATCGACA
Source organism: Oleoguttula mirabilis (assembly GCA_035135055.1). Classification (NCBI taxonomy): domain Eukaryota; kingdom Fungi; phylum Ascomycota; class Dothideomycetes; order Mycosphaerellales; family Teratosphaeriaceae; genus Oleoguttula; species Oleoguttula mirabilis. The sequence continues at coordinate 128,829 of JAVFHQ010000061.1, read as the reverse complement.
ACCGCACCAATGCGCGGCTCATCGTCACCAATGGGATTGGCCTTGTCTCTCTTCGGCCTAGAGCTCCTGCTGAGCCTCTTGAAGATCGTCTCGCCAGAAGCTTCTGACGTGCCCCACGCTTTGCCCTTGTCGCACTTCTGCTTGACAAGATCAAGACATGCTTTCGCATCTTCGATGCTGTCGTGGCCGGTTGACCCGTGCCCTTTCTGGATCTCGCGCGAAAGGTACTTCTGCGCAAGCCACTTCAGGCTAGACTTGAGCGGTGGCCCACGTGGGTGCGGATAGAGGAAGGCCGTATCGATGATGAAGGGATGCGTAAGCTGAAGCGCATTAAGGTCGCTGTTCAGACTGTGGCCAATGAGGATAGTCTGTGGGGTGAGGATGGAGAGAAGCTTCTTCTGTATATCGGCAAGGGTGGTCGTGACGTTCTCGAGCATGGCAGCTGTCATGCCAGAGTATGGAGTGAGGTAGTCCGTGATGGAGTTTGCAGGCTTCACAAGCTCGTCCATCACCGTATTGCCGTCCCAGTCGACTACCGAGATACGTGTTAGGCTGAACACTTGAGGCGATACGCCGGGCGGCGAGGTGATGCACATCTCACAGTCCATAGCGAGGACTTTGCGGCCGACCGTGACAGATCCCTTCTCGATATCTTTCTCAGCTGCGTTACCGGCTGCGAGCGAGGCAACATCGGGAGTCTCCACCCAGCCATCTGCTGTAGTCGTCTTGTTGACTTCCCGTCTAGCAGTCTCTGCCACGGCGGTAGACGTGCCGCTGTAATGCGCTGGATGCAGTACATAGCCTTCCTCAACCAGCTCCTCGGTTGTAGCGAGCAGCTCATTGACCGGCGTGCGTTGATTCTGCCAGTTTCTGCCTTCTCGTGGGAACTGCGGACCTTTGGCCTTCTTCTCCTCCTTCGTCTTGACAATAGGCGCAGTGAGCATTGCAGCGAGTGGTGAGTGCATCTTTGCATACTTGTCTTCGCCTGGTGTTTTGATTGGCCAGATATGATCAAACAGGTTGCCAAACGCTTGTAAGGGCTCAGGTAGACGGTCTGGCTCCAGCTTGACCGGATACCAGTCATCGGGAGATGCGTGAGCACCTGTGGGTACAGGACCGGATTCTCCACCTAGCTTCAAGCTCTTTGCCAGAGCGTCACCATGCGAAGCCGTAGTATTCGAAGTAGGCAATGAAGCATTTGTTTCGGTGTGGCCGTTCGCGGCTGTTTCTACCTTCGGCGAAAGAGCAATGCTGCCGTTGAACATGCCTGACTCGATACCCGGCGCCATCAAGACGACTACCTTGCGCACATTCGCATGGTGCTGGACAGACACCCACTGCGGCGCATTCGCATCCGCAATGAGGTACAGCGCGAGATTCTGGAGGTCGCCGAGCTTGACGAACGAGTTCAGTCGAGCGTGAGACGAATGGGCGATTGATGGATAGCCGCCTGACTCTTTCTGCGACGTCTTCTTGCGCCGCTTCACGCCTTTGCTCTCCACCTGTTGCCACTCGCCTCCACTAGAGTGTCCATTCTGCTCGCCGTCGCGGTCTTTTCGGTTGGGTTGGCCCGTGGCAGGTCCCGATGCGCCGTTGTCTTTCAGGTGCGAAAGGGTTGCGCCCATACCCAGCCGGTTATCATGCTCGTATTCGCCATGCGAACGCTTTCGCTGCGACATCTGGGCTGGTCCTCGAGACGGTGTGTGTTCGGCAACGGTGATCGTAGGTCGCAAGCCTCTCGCAAGGATTGCTGCGAATTGACATCGAGATCATCGAAAGCACAGACGGCTAGCGGGGTTCGGATCTCGCCGGCGGGGAACGCGCACCGCGTCAAGCTCCAGCTGGCGGCACGTCGACGTCGACGTCGTCGAGGGCCAGTGTCGCAGTGTCCTCATCAATTCCTCGTCTCTTTCCCGAATGATAATACAACGTGTCTGCCAATCTTTCAGCATGCTATCCGAGCTCAACACGCTGCTTCCACGATCGCAAATGAGCATACATCCCCTGCCCCCGCCACTTTGCCGCCAGTAGCCTGTATGCACGTCGCTAGACTTGTGTAACCTCAATCCCCTTCATAAGAGACGTGGATCAGCCGGCGGCGTACCATTCCCCTTCCTCCAATCCAGCTCAGCATGCGTCTCTTTCCAAGCCCATTTGTAGGGCTGCACCCTGCTTTTCCAGAGTTCGACCACCCATCCATACCGGCTCCATCAGTCCATCCAAGTGTCGTCAGGAGCGGGCTGGCCGGGCTAGTAGGCGCATTGCCATTGGCTGTCGGTGTCATATTCCGCTTGCCAAAAGCAAGAGCCTTCGCTTTCGAAGTATCTGCTTACAGTCTTCTTGGGCTGGTTTTGGCCGGCGTCGCGGAAAAGGAGAAGGTAGACGGCCATATCCGCGCCTTCCTTGGTGCTCAAGGCATCGAAGCTCCAGGTGGTACCAAATGGGTGGACCGCCTTGGCCATCCTGATTTCGACGACGCCCTGATACTGGGTGGTATGACTGGAGTCTTCGTTGCTAGCCAGGCACGACAGCCCTGGTCTGTCTCCGGGTGGAAGCGCCTGCTAGGTGCCGCAGCATTTGGGATCACCACGGCAAAGTTTGGTGTCAGCATTGGAGTACTGCTTGCAATGGGCGAAGAAGGCAGGAAGACCAACCTGAAACGTCTGCAGGAGGAAATGGGCTGGCACGTCACTATTAACAAGACGATAGTGGCTTTACAGGAGCAGAAGCTGCGGATGGCCGGAATCAGTGTACCCTCTGTAGCTGGTGTTGTCGCGTCGCCACTCGTTGCTCCCATGCGGCAGGATCTTTCCGCGCAACCTACGGGGCCGCAAAACACTGGACGTGACAAGATCGGCGGCGACCACATTTCTTGGCCGAACGAGACCAACGAGCCTCATCTCACACGTCGTGTAGAAGGTGAGTCTGCGCCGGTCCGGTATGCAGCCTCCAACTATACGTGGTCCGTACCGGCTGATCATGCGGTCCCTGCGCTCGAGACGCACATCACGGAACTACGCCAGCGACGACGGGAACTTGCACAGGAAGCCGAAATACTGTGGCACTGGCTGGCGAAGAAGGAAGCGGACTTCTTCAATCTGTCTTCGAATGGATCTGCGGACACTGATCTCACGATCGCCGCGAGGAGGTACGTCGAACTGCTCGGCCAAGTGCACACCCAAATCTGGCTGGATGCATCCAAATGCGATTGGATGATAGCGGATGCCAGGAAGCGCATCGAGCAGCTGCAGTCGTCACGATCCACTGCTGAGCATACCGTCACATGGGTGCCTAGCCTCTCGGCTTCGGCTGGGCCGGTTAAGCTTGAGATGTCAATGCGGAGGTTGAAGGACTTCCAGAAGGGGATCGAAGAGCGGCGCGTAGCGCTTGTGCATGCCAAAACGCAGGCAGAGCAAGAACTGAAAAGCATCCTCATACCTGCGAACAAGATCGAAACGAATCCGATTACCGGTGCGCAGACATCGATCAAGCAATCCTTGCAAGACATGGTGAGGAGGCTTGCGGAGGACATTGAGACTGCAAAGTTTGATGCGGAGGTTGCCGGGCGGGTGGTTGCTGATGGTGAGGTGCAGACCGTCAGAGAGTCGTGAAGAGCCCTTTTGGGCCCCACGAAGCTGAAAATGCGTTGCGGTTGAGACATGGAGAGCTGTAAAGTGCACATATGAAAGAGCACGCTCCAGGTTGACCATGAGGTCTGAAGCTCTCATCAACTGTTGACAGGGAGGAGGGGACGCAGCCACACATATTCGGCGCGCACATAGCCGCAGTCACAGTCGTGGCATACCGAGCATCCGCTCCCCCGCCGCTACGTAGAGTATATGTAGAGGTATATAACCCTACGGCCTTAGAGCCTTTACCAACACAAGCTCAAAGGAATAGAGCTTGGCGTGTGTACGTACTTTTGCTCTCTCGGATGTAACTTGTAGGCGACAGGGATCGAGTGGCCCGTGCGAGTCGGGCGTCTTGCCAGGGACTCGTGAAGTAGGAGTGATCTTCTTCTCAATACGCTCATACGGCGCAGAATGGACTCTGTTCTCGCGCATATGTGAAGACATGCGCGTCAGACTGGTGCGGGCCTCGTGGTCCAGTCTTCAGGTGACCTTCTTCCTCGCGCGCCCACGGTCCACGCCCCCGTTACGCCGAGTCAACACGCGTGCGTTCCATACCACGAAGACAGCGTTGTCCTCTTTCGACGACAGGAAATGTGAGCCAGCTCTGGGAGATACTTTAGCCAAGGGGAGGCAGCAAGATTTCTATTAGCACTACCTTACAAAGCAGGTCCGGGAGGCACAGTTCACGCCATGCGCCGCATTGGTCAAATTGGACCCAGTGGAATGCCGGAACAAGCTACCCAAGGCTCTTCAAAATGACCCAACGGAAGTGTTCAATGATCCGTCAGCGCCACTCAGCCTGGTCATTGACTGCCTCGAGACTTCCATCAGCCGTTTCAATAGCTCAAAGGCTACTAAGGGGGAGGCACGCCTACTTTACGACAAGGACAAGATTGGCACACGCGCTCTCTTATGGTTCATGGGCTCAGAGGAGTATCAACATGGCAACGCCATAGAAGAACACCCTCGATTCATGCGCTCGGTCATGTTCTCCATGATAGCTGAGCGGGCCGATGACTACATCTGGGACTGGGTGCTGTTGAGGCAGTCACCTCCCTACAGCCGGGCATCTTACAGTGCCAACCAGAATCTGCATAGAGGCATCGCACTTCGATACATGGTCGAAGCTCAGGCCTTCTGGGCCGACCGAAAAGATCGGCTAGGAGACTCACTGCGCTCCTACAGTCGTGCACTCAATGCAGGCGATCCGAAGCTGCACGGTCTCGAGAGGCTGTCTATACCATATCACCTTCCAGGGAAATGGCTGTCGCACGCTCTTCGCTCATGCGTAACGCAGTCTGTCAACCCACGTCAGCTCTCACGGTTTGCAGGTAGTCTACCTATATGGATGGGGGGATCGGCCGAGTGTACGTTTATAAGAGCAGGACTGAGCTTGGTGCATCCAACGCAGCCTACAGCCCGTGATTCGATCGACTTCTTGAGGCAGTGTGCGGACCCGCAGAGACCCAAGTGTGTCTTTGTATCTGACCTACTCTCTCCGCGTAGTCGACAAACTGCGTTCCTGATGTATTGGTTCATCACCAGGACTGCGCAACGCCTTCAAAAAGACGGCCTAACAGCTGATGCGCATTGGGTGCTCGATTTTGGTCGAAAGCAATATCCGACCTCGTTCAATTTGAGAGCACCACAAGGTTTCGGAATGTCGGCTACCAACCCCATTGGCCCAGTATTAAGACGTCCACCCTCTCCCGCTGAGGTTGAAGCTGGCGCAGCCCTCAACGAAGATGGAAGTTTCTTTTCAGACCCTAAAAACAGGGCAAGATATCTGGCGACACTGGCCCTTGACAAGCGATCTAGCTGCTGCCTCTGCGTGCAGACGGAAATGCGCTGGACCCTAGGCCGATGTCGAACACCGGCCCCCAACTCGTTGCGAAGCGTGTGTTGATTAGTGCCAGGGTGGCGTACAGGTCTCTGAGAATGTAGCGAGTCAAGCGGCACGACTGGCGAGTGCTTCCTGTGGAATCGCCAGACCAATGTATATCGGACCAAGGCTTGCGAAGCGACGAGCACCGTTGCGCATTCAAGCAGCATGCTGTAGCATGTCGAGAACAGAAGAGAGGAGCGAAGCACTTACGGGCGCGAACCTTCTCAGCATGGGTACGGGTGGCCGGGCAATTCATACCGCCCTGTATGTGGCTGTGCAGTGTTTGCCGTGATATGTACATGCTCAACTGACTCAACGCCATCCACCTCTTCACATGCCTGGCGGTGAAGCTGGCGCCAACTTGGCCAAGGGCTCGAAGGGCTGCTCAGCCGGCACCTTGTTCTCCCGCAGCTGCTGCAGTTTCCGGTCGTTCTCGGCAAAAGCCTCTTGCTCGTACTTGGCAATGACTTTGTCGATGTTGGCGCTGCCATGGCCGGCAGGGACGTTCCATGGTGCGCCAGTGTTGAATTGTCTGTAGCGAACCATCTGTTAGCACACTGCCGATCCGTCTCCTTCATCCACCCATCGTCTCGCGCTTAAGCCAATATCATAATTAGGCTTACGTATCCGGGAAGGCGTGCAGACGTACTCAGGGAACCTCAAGTCCACCCTCCGATGCGAGCTCTGGCTCTCGTTCAAGAACAGGTTCCGATCCGCCGCCGCCTGCTCAATCATCTGCGTGTGCATGTCGTTCCGCCGCGCCCATGTCTCAGCATAACTGTTGTAGGTATCGCGGATGTAGCGGGTGAAGAAGGGCTGCTCGTCGGTGCCCTGGCGCGTGAACTTGTAGAGGGCGAAGGAGGCCGGGATGAGTGCGAGGGTCATGTAGAAGCCGGGCTGTGAGCCAGCATGTCAGCGGTCGTCTATGATTTCGAACCGCGGCTGGATCTGGGTGTGACGGCTCAGACGTACGCCTAGGGATTCGTTGACCGGGTGCTTGTTGGGCCCGCCATGCGGCTCGAACCTCTCGTGGGCGCCTTGGGAGTCGCCAGCATAGCGGCGCGGCTGCTTCTGGACCTGAGGTCGCAGCCTTCGCGCTGAGCGGAGCGCTGTTCGTTGAAGGGGCTGCATGGTGTGTGTTGGGCCAATGGTCGTGGAAGACTGCTCGCTATACAGGCGGAGGTGTTCGTGAGGTGCGGCGGGAGGAGAGGTGCGGGATCGTCCGCACTCTAGCTCCACCGCCGCTGGACCTCACTACACGATAAGTTTCACTCACGACAGCACACAACACGAGAGTGGCGGAGCTTTCTCATGAGTTTACACACGGTTGATGGAAGCGTGAGGACAACAGAGGCTGAGTCGGTATTTGATTGCCTGATGCTGGCTGTCTCCCGGGTTCAAGTCTTGGACAGCGCCATTCTACTCGCTAAGCCCATCTCCCATGGCATCACTCATCAAGAACCTCGCAGCTCGCTGTACCAGCTGCCACCGTCGCAGTCATAATGCCTGGTCATCGTAGCCGTTCCTCAAGCCGATCCATCGATGGCATCAGCTCAGGATCCCATCCGAATCCTCCTCAGCCTCCGCCTTCACCTTCTTGCTCGGCGATTCGTCCTCATCATCACCCTCCTCCTCGTCGCTCTTCTTGTTCTTCTTGCCTGTTACGCAGTCAGTAAAGTCGTTCAGCTTCAGATATGTTACAACGACTCACCACGCTTCGCGCCCTTTTTCTCCCCGGTCGCCGGCGTCGCACCCTTACTGCCACCCTTGGTTTTCTTCACCGGCTCGCCAACTCCACCCTTGTTGGCCTGCTCTTGCAGCTCCTTAGCCCTGGCCTTCGCCTTGCGGAACTGGTGGTTGAAGCTGTCCGGACCGCGGTTGCCGTCGACCGCTGACATCATCTGGTAATGCTTTGAACCCAGCGTAACGCCGCTCTCGAGCATGGCGTAGAGGACGACGGCCACGGTCTCGAAGTCGAAGGTCTGGGAGCCTGTCTTGTCCGCCATTTTGGGGCTTCGGTCCTTGGTTGCGTACTTGGTAGTATTGATGTGGGTGATGTGAGCTGCAGGTCAGAATGTCAGCGCCAGCATGCAAGGAATGTTGCAGCCGGTCGGCAGCAAGGTAAGAAGCACATACTGATAGACAGGGGAAGGATGCCTAGTGGTAGAGGTTGTTGTTTTTGGTCGTAGAAGGTATGGGTTGAGGTTGCTGGTATGTAAGAGAAGAGGAAGAGGTTTAGGTTGGAGGGGAGGTTTAAGAACATGAGCAAGAACCGAATGATCCACAACCCCTGCTGCCAAGGTTCCAGGCCTGCCGCTAGTCCCATTGTGCTGGTCTTGCGGGAGTGAGGTTGGAAGTTCACTGCAGAAACCTATGGCATCGGAGAGAGCTCCCGCTCTTTGGTGGCGCCACCACACAAAATCGCACTCCATCTCCGCTCGGGACTCCAGGGACGGCTTCAGAGCAGCTCCGGACTGCACCTGGCACATGTGCTCCTTATCTGGCGGCCTGCAGACCCCGCAATCCGAGTTTGTGCCGTTTCGGAAGGTGCTCGTTGCCGCAAGCCTCAGTTGGTATGCGTCCACCGTCCACCGTCGCATTGGTACTCTTGCTCACCCTGTGTCTGGCGGTTTGCCTTTGTGTCAAGCGAGGTGTTCTTGTTACCAGCGACTGTGCGTTGGTATCCACTGGCGTCGACACTCGAATTTAGGCCAGCCAACGATTTGGTCTCACTCGCACTGCGTACAAGTCAACATCACGCTTTCCATCGGTGCCGCCGCTCGCGACATATGTCCTCATATCTGCTGCGCGGTGTCATCGATGTCATCCTACCGCCGAAGTGGCAAAACTCGGCAGCCTCACACCCTTCGCCACTCTCTCAATTGTCGGCCACGCCCCAGCACCTTCTCTCTCTTCCGCTCGCAATCCCGTCTACCCGTGCTGAGCAGAGCGATCTCCGGCGGCTCCATGCTACCCTAGCACTCTCAATCATCTCCGACTGTCGTCTGTGGTTTTTCGGAGATCGCTCACGAACAGTGATACACAGGAAAAGCCACGGTGTATCCATCGCAACGTTTCCTCGTCCAGCTCAGGCACCTGCGGGTCTGATCGGTGCTGCTGTGTGTCGGTCGACGACTAAGGAGGATCACCTGCTGATCGCCACTCAATATCTGATCTCCGCAGCTTTTGCATGGACCATATGCGTCGGCACATGGAAGTCTTGTACTCGTACTTGGGCGTCGATCATCATGGTTCCACACGCAGCTCGACAGCTTCCGAACGAAAGACATGTGCGTCTGGAGCTTCTCGCCCGGTCATCTGGTACGCTGCAACCGCGGCTTTTCGTCTGAACCACCGACCCCAGTCAGCGGATGCGAGGGTCGTCGCAGGGCCATTCCTGGAGCAAGGTCAAGGACTAATGCAATATATAGGGTTCAGATCTTAGGACCCACTTGACTTGATCGCTCTTTCAGAGCGCTGATCTTGGCGCCGAAGCGCGATCGACGCTGATGAGGACGCCGCCGAACGTGAAACGCTTTGGCCCGAGGATGCGTGTTCCTGGAATGTGAAATGGCTTGGTACCAACGCTGCATGATGAGGCCTTTGGTGGAGCAGTATACATTTCGAGGTCTATCTATACTATACACAGGCTCGTAGCCTCGGAGCAAAAGCGGCGACAGCGCTCCCAGTACGCCCAATGCTGCCTGTAAATGCGGTCTCAATCTTGTTAACAATGCCTGACCTATCGCTTCCACCAACGCCATGCATGCCCTTCCAGACCGCCACCCACTTGTTGCGAAAGTTCAGTCTCAACCCTCCCAATGTACAAGTCTAGCGTGTCACCTAGCGCGTGCGCGACGCAATCAAGCAGCAACCGCCTTCTCAGCCACGAGCACATTCTCCTGCTCTTTGCCTTGCGACCTGTATGACCGACCCTGCGCGCCTTCGGTTTCGACCTTGAACTTGCAACCTTCCGGCCGCTTCTCTCTCCCCTCGCCATGGAAGAACTCGCATCTGAACTTGAGCCCCGGCTTCCCATCTAAGCCCGCTCGGGACACCATTACCTCGTCGCCAGTGTACACCCGCCCAAACTTCATCCTGCCAAAATCACCCTTCTTCAGCTCGACGCCATTGACGTAAATCCCAGCACTGCTCTCGGTAGCTATTCCACAGTGCAGCCCAGGAAGCTTCGTCCAGTCACTGGCTTCGGAAGCCTTGTCGATGCCCTTGGCATGGAAGTACAGGATGATGCCACGCTTTGGCACGCGAGTGTCGTTCTTATCCGGGTAGACATACGTGTTGGTGGACGCGCGGCCCCAGGTGGTGATTTGCTTGCTGAGGTTGAGCGTAACCTGCGCGAAGGAGTCCGGCGTCGATACAAGTCTGCCGAGCCGAGGTGGAGGTTTGACGAACTCCGGAGGCGGTGGTAGCAGCGCTGGCACCTCCTGCTCGGCATCCGTATCGTCATGATGGTCATCGTGGTCGTTGTCAGTCGCAGAGCCACTTGTGGTAGCGGGTAAGGATACTTCAGCCGGGACAAGATAGCTTGGGTTAGAAACAAAGTCAAACCCGCTTATCTTCGACGCATACTCAGGCGTGTGCGTACTATAATCACCTGGATCATAGAAGAACGAAGCAGTTATCGGTATGTTGATCTGGCGGTTGAACGTTGAGTGCTGAGCTTGCTTGGGCGTGATGTCATCGTGCACATTTGGTGTCCCGTTCGGTCGGCCTGCTGCATGCGCGTGTGAGTCACCGGAAGTTTGCGGTGTCCTTGGCTCGTTGGATTCCGCGGCAGGAGAGTCTGTGGCTTGCGGCGAATCCATATGGACGTCTCGCAATAATGACTCGGCTCCTAGCAAGCTTGGCGAGGCCATTGCTCCTCTGCTAGCAGGAAGCTGGGTTTGCTGCGCGCCGCCGTCTGAGCCTTGGCTGTGCTTCTCGGCACCGTTGTTTCCATTATTGCCTGGTGCTTCGTTTGCTCGCATGCCAAGCGTGCCGTCACCCAGATCTGACTGGCTGATTTCGCCAAACAGCTTTCTCGAATCCGGCTGGTGCACGAACTGTATGGGTCCCCCCGGGAGCTGCTGCGACTCTTGGTAGTGCTGCGTTTTCTCGTCATACGGGGTCCTGGAGTCCGACGGGGTCTCATACGCCAGTTGAGCGAAATGTAGGGACTGATGCAGCAGTTCTGGGCTCGACTCTTGGCCCTGATCCTGCTCGCGGTAGGCGAAGGCCTCTGACTTGAAACGCTTCGACTGCCTCGGATCGAAGAAATCCATGCTGCCCGAATGAATGCTCGCTTCGTCGTAGAGGCTGTCCTCGCTCCCGCCACTGTCCCTCTCGTTCAGACTCAGTTGAGAGAAATCAGGCTCGGCACCAGCTTCGGCCTCCTCATCCTCCTCCTCCGCAATGACGCGTAATCCCAACTCAGGTGAAGTTGCTCCAGCGGTGGCAGGCTGCTTCACACCAAACCACCTGTGCCGCAAACAGTAAGATGGCAGAGGCCGAGACGCAGGGTCAGTGTTCAGCATATCAGCCAACAAGGCTACCGCGTCGTCAGAGACCCCTTGCTTCACCAGATCCGCGGGGTCCAGCGGGGTCATCATGATCTTCTCGAACATGCCGCGGCCGGTGTTATCAGCCACGCCTTCGAAAGGAGGCTTGACGCAGAGCGCGTACCACAGTACAGCACCGAACGACCAGATATCGACGGACTGGCTGTAGCTGTGGAATTTTGAGGGCTGTTGAGCAGTGCCTTTGCGCGCTCGTTTCTGGCCACGTCCCGCAACGTGCGCGTCGTAATGCGGGAACACTTCAGGCGCGCAGTACAGCAAGGTACCGCAAAAGGTCTTGAGGAAAGTGTCATTGTCCTTGACAACTTTCGACAGCCCAAAGTCCGAGAGTTTGATGGTGAAGTGGTCCGGGTCCAGATTCGCGAGAAGGATGTTATCAGGCTTGATGTCCCGATGCGTGATCTTCACGGAATGTAGGTATGCAAGCGAGTCCAGCACTTGGACCGCCATCTTCTTGCCAAGGTCTTCGGTCAACGGTCCATTGTTCGCCAGGTATTGCTGCAAATCACCACAGGGCACAAACTCCATGATGATGTACAGATTGTTGGCAACATCCTGATAGTCAACGTAGCGCACGATGTTGGGATGGCTGATCGCTTTCATGATCTCCATCTCGTTGCTTAGCTTGCGGTCCAGCACGCCGTTCTTCATGAACTTCCGCTTTTCCAGCTCCTTTGCGGCAAAGAGCTGCCCTTCGCTCTTAGTAGCCAGCTGATAGACCGTCGCAAACGCACCCTTCCCGATCAGGCCCACAACGTTGTACTTGTCCCCACCTCCCCAGTGCATGCCGTAGTGATGGTGCACCAGCGGACCCTTGTAAGAGCCAGTCTGAGTCTTGGACTGAGCTATAGCAAGCCTTTTGCCAACGTCACTTTCCTTTGCCATGGCTGCCCCAGCAATCCCTACCCGCCGCATGTGAGTCTGGAATTTGGACTCGTACTCCTCGATGTGACCTTCTCGCGATGGTATGCGTACGATGAATTTGACAATCTCCTCCGGCTTCGGCGACAGTATCTGTATGATCGAGCCGGGATTCAGCATCCGGGTTTGAGGCTCATGGGCTGCTTTGCCCTTGAGGATGATATCGTCGACCATGGTGCCGTTCGTCGACATGTCTCGTAGCATGAGCACGCCAGATTCGTTCACAAAGATGCTGAAGTGCATGTTGCTGACTCGCTTGTAGGTGTCGGTGGCCAAGACAATGTCGCAGATTCTGCCGTTTCTGCCGAAGACGAAGCCGAGGGTAGGATTGATGATGTCGGCGGTGAAGCGCAAAGCAAGATCCATCGCCTGGTTTGGCACATCGCTGTTCAGAATGAAGGTCTCTTGCTCTTCTAGCACGCTTTGAGTGAGCCCATCATCGTACTCGCCGAAGCCGTCGTTCTGTAGCACGTTCTGTGGCGCGAGCTCCGCCGTCGTCGCGACAATCTGAAAAGCAGCGGGTGAACACGGGTGCAGGATGCACATCACATCGGATATGTCCGCCTCGCTCATGCCGGAGTTGTTGCGCCCCATCCTTCTCGGGTCCATCAGGCCCTGCGTACACTGTGTCAAGTCCTCGCTGTCCATTGTCGCTGGTGCCTCCGCTCGAGTGTATGTTCCGGATGGGAGTTGAGTCAGACGCAGGTGTGGGCATGCGGACAGGGCGGCCAGGCAACAAGGCGTACGCTAGTGCCGATCTTCCCGAGACACATGCGACACCGCCACAGCAACCTGCGCAGAGAAGAGGGTTCGGTGACGACTGAGCCTCGCTTTACAACGAAAGAGCCTCGTATCTGCTTCGAAGATGCTCTAACCTTCCATCCAACCCCAGCCAAGGCCGGACGCCGCACGTAGCAGAGGCCGGGGCAACTCAGCGTCTGAGCCTAGGATGGTGCCTGAATGGGTGTTTGTGCTTTGTCGCCGTCGCCGCCGCCGTCTTCATGCACTCCTTCAGTCCTTCTCCGGTGTTGTAAAGCAAAAAGCCTCCCAATATTATCCGTTTCCTCCGCGTCCGTCCACGTGGAGATGCGGTCACACAGACTGAGTAATCAAATGGCGGCGGCGATGGAGCGCTAGGCGTAGGATGTGCGCAACAACACCGTATCAATATCAGGCAGTGCGAGTCGTGAAAGTCGTAAGTTCGTGGGATTGGCTACCTGCGCCAATGCTAAGGTGTGTATGGAGAGCTAGTACCAGGGCCGAGTGAAGGACTCGAGGCGGCGCTAACCCGCCTGGAGAGCTACGGTGGCCGAATATCGTGGCGTGTCGGGGCGCGGTGAGGCGGGTATTCCGAGGAGAGGAGGGTGGAGGTAGAGCGATGCGAGCTCGAGTCCCTCTGTGTTCTGTCCTAGAAGTTCGGGAAGCACTTTAAAGTTTCCACGCATTGACCGTGTTCCTGACTAATAGTGGGGCTGGCGGGCCTTGTTTTGGCTGCTCGGTGAAACAGGGAGGAAACTGAAAGCAAGAAGACCAAACACCTGCGAAGCACAAACACGTTGTGACGAGAACAGCATCCTGAAAAGGATATGCGAGATGCGCATATGACCTGCCGCCAGAGCACCGCCGCCGAATACATCTAAGCCACGCCTTGCTCCAACACGGTGCACATGGCGACGCCAGGCCAGGCTACAAGGCGATCAGCGAACCGGCAGCGATCCAGTACATGCTACCATAGCCGCGTTCGCCGTGCGCCTTTGTAGCAGCGACGACTCTGTCGCAGCATAGTCACAGGTCGAACAACGCCTTCCAACGCTGAATATGGCCCTCTTCAGACAGACCCCGCCGGCACGCGTTCATACCTACATGTCGACGCGTTGCGCCTTCTGCCCTGCTTTTCTATATCGGCATGGGCGATGTAGGTAACCTCGCAGCCGTCCCATATGCGGTCGCAATCAAGACTCGTACGCCCAGTCAGCTCAAGCCGTCCGTCCGCGTTTCTGACAGGCTCACCACAATGCAGTGTATGGTGCGCCATACATGCCCTGGAGAGTGCGATCTTTTCGAACAGTTGATTTTGTATCTACGTCGTTCTTTGGAAGGAAAGGCCACATCGCCGTGACCGACCGGCCCGTTATCGAACCTTACTTTGCAGTCGAAAAACTCCACCAGGACCGGCGGCACGCGCTTGTCTAGTGTCCAAAGCCCATAGCCATATCACTGCGGATGATAAGTGTCAACAAGTGTCCCACGATGGGACAGTATCTTTGCGTACTGGATTCAGCCAGGCTTGCTTATCCTTGTCTCTGTGTCGGTTGCCACACTGCTGATAGGCACAGCTCCAGTCGAATACAAATGGAATCGGTACGCACCGCTGAAAGAGGGCGTGTTATCCATTCGGGCGTGACCATTCGCCTAAGATGGCTTGGTCTCATGGACCTTCTCACGCTCCCAGCTCGGATCGCAAGCACGAGCTTGTTCTTGCTCTCATCATGGGGCTGGTGTGCCATGATCTGATATTACTTTGTAGTGGAGATGGCCCTTTCACGGCTTCCCACGATCGAGTGGTCAAGCTGGTAAGTCGCGCCGAGGAAGCCTTGGGATGTTAACGAACTCGTGCGCTGATAATCTTACATACAGCCCATCTTGCTATTGGTCCCCACATCCCACTGGTCAATCAAACGACGGATCTCACCAGCGCATCGGCACACCTGCTCCGAATAGCCTTCGATATCAAGAGACGTGACAGCTGACTGTGTAGCAGTCGCTTTTGGATCTCTCGGACTCCACACTGCACAGCTTGGATGGGCTCTTCTCCGCATTTGACGAAGCTCTTGCCTCGGGTTGTCTTTTCGGGAAAGTACCGCGCCATCAAGCGTAATACAGAGAGGCAAATTCCGCAATACCGTCTTAGCATTACCACGGTCGCATGCACTGTTTTCGTGTCTGATCATACTGTTCTCACTCATCCATCCTTGCGCGTCTCATTATGCAAAGATCCATCGGCCAGAAAGCAGACGCCAACGGCGCCAACGGCACTAACGGTCATACTAACGGCCAAGCGAGTAATCACTACGAGCTAGATGCTTGTATAGTAGGGGCAGGCTTCGCAGGCGTGTATCTTCTGCATCGCCTGCGGCAAGAAGGCTTCAACGTGAAGATCGTCGAAGCGGGTACTGCAATTGGAGGGATTTGGCATTGGAACAGCTACCCGTACGTGCTACGTTCTAGGGACGTGAGTGATACCCATGTTCCATGCTAAGTCTATCGGCAGCGGTGCACGGGTGGACAGCCAGTATCCGGTCTATGCGTATAGCATACCCGAGGTCTACAAGTCTTGGACGTGGAGCGAACAGTATCCTGGCGAGAAAGAACTGAAACGTTACTTCCGACATGTCGATGATGTTCTGGACATCAGCAAAGACGTGCTTTACGAGCACAAAGTCGTCGCCGCTATGTTTGAGGCGTCGGAAAACAAGTGGCAGATCGAGTGCGAGAATGGCACACGTATCACTGCACGCTTCTTCCTCTGTTGTCTCGGATTCGCTGCTAAGCGGCACTTCCCGGACTGGCCTGGCTTGGAGAGCTACAAAGGCTACATTTGCCACTCGTCATTCTGGCCTGCTGAAGGGGTCGATGTGAAGGGCAAGAGAGTCGCCGTGGTAGGCACGGGCGCCACAGGCATCCAGATCGCTCAAGAAACGGCGAAGGACGCTGCGCACTTGACCTGTTTCGTCCGCACGCCGAATCTTTGCATTCCGATGAACCAAGGACCCGTTGACCCTGAGCAAGCGGTCAAGGACCTGGAAAACCTGCACGAACAGCTGAACACCCTCCGATACGTCAGCAACGGCGGCTTCCTCTACGCTAATCCTACAAAGGGTGTTTTGGATGACCAACCAGAGGTACGTGAAGCAGTCTTTGAAGAGGCATGGAGGCTGGGAGGTTTCAGACTGGTGTTCACGTACAAGGACATACTCACCAGCCAGGAAGCGAACGATGAAGTCTACGCTTTCTGGGTGAAGAAGCAGCGAGCCCGTATGACGGACCCGGAGAAGCGTGATCTCCTCGCGCCGGAAGTGCAGCCTCATCCCTTTGGTGGGAAGCGTCCTTCGCTCGAACAAGATTACTACGAGCGTATGGACCAAAAGCATGTCACTCTTGTAAACGTGAGGAAGAACAACGTGTCGCATGTTGTTGAAAACGGTATCGTAACGGAGGACGGCCAACTGCACGAGATCGACGTCCTAGCTGTCGCGACCGGCTTCGATAGCTTGACGGGCGGGTATAAGGACCTCGACATCACTGGATTGGACGGCGTCAAGTTGGCACAGAAGTGGAAGATGGGAACGTACACTTATCTTGGCATGAGCATCGCCGGGTTTCCCAATCTGCTCTATACCTATGGACCGCAGTCGCCTACTGCGTATGCAAACGGACCGAGCATTGTCGAGCCGCAGGATGAGTGGATCATCTCGGTCATGAAAAAGATGCGGGAGCAAGGCAAGACTCGCTTCAATCCCAATGAGGATGCTGAGCAGGAGTGGAAGCAGACGATCAACAAGCTACACAGCCTGTCGTTGCGAGATAAAGTTGATGGGTGGTATATGGGTAAGCAGTCTTCGCCGTAGTGAAAGCTGCACAGTTGCTGATTGAGCTCTTGCAGGTACGAACATACCAGGCAAGCCCAGAGAAGCGCTGAACTACGCTGGCGGCGTGCCTCTTTACCTGAAGACGATCAGGGATGTTGTCGAGCAGGACTTCCGGGGCTTTACAGTGACGTGACTCGTATGGAATGAGACGTGAGAACTCCAAATGTACACAACACGCCGTGAAGTTGCAGCAGACACCGAGTAATAATGGAAGACTGCTTCGGGTCCGCTCGTGCTCCGGCTTGCATGATTGGCCATGAGTATTGGCGCGTCTGCGGCGCAAAATGGCTGCTATGCTCTGCCGCATCCCACGTTTTGGGCGGGCCTAATACGAACGCCATCTAATGCAGATGTGCACGCGGTTGCGGCGGTTGTTACACAGGAGCTGGGTACAGTGTAAGCGGCTATCACACGCGAAGAGGCGTGCAGAACTGCAGATGCTGCCTCACGCTTTCTTCTCGCCGCCATCATGCTTCTACTTTGGCTTGGCGCCGTAAGCAGCTCGTTTCGTCTGGACTCAAAGTGGGTCCGTACTCAGCGTGGTAGCAGAGCAGCTAGGACGTATGTCCGCCCTGCTCACGCCTGTAACCCGACCTAATTCACTGACGCGCTGAGTGAAGCCATTTACGGTACTTCCTGCCTCACAAACACACCAGCACACGGCATCAACTGCAGCTTGGTCGATGCGAAAGCAACGGTGCCAGACGCGCAGAATGAAATTTCAGGCCGTTGATGCTCGGCCACACTGTCTCGAGCTAGACGTCAAGGAAAGGTTGAAATCGCACGAGAGCGTATGTGGAGGCACAATGCTGTCCGGCAACAGCCGCCAACAGCTGTGTGAAACCTGTGTCTCGGGTGGGTGCGCATGCTGGTCGCCTAGTTGCACCTTTCCTCCTGGGTGGTTATTAAGGCCATGGCCTCAGGGACAACCATCATGCTTGTGGCGGTGAAAGCAAGAGTGTCGGTTTGCTGGACGGTGAAATGACTCGCCTGGAAATGAGATACCGCTTGCTTGCCCTGATTGTTGGAAGAATCGATGGAGTCATAGCAGCGGTGAGCTACCGCTCCATGGGATCCTGACTGCCGTAGGTATACTAGGGACTTGTGTGTAATATTAATGCCGCTCGGCGAGAGCTGGGAAGCCATGTCCCGGGTTCGTAAGCCCAACAACATCTTGAGCATCAGCGTGCATGGAGTGTGGGAGGCAATGCTCCCGGCAGGTGAGTCAAAGCTGTCTCGAAACCTTGACAGAACGCCATTAAGAAGATGGAAGGCCTTTAAGAAGTACGATGATGCTAGTGTTGGGCTCTGGTCTTTGGGTGGGAGGGTGCGGCGGAGGAGAACCCTGCAAGTTGCACCCTTGTTCAGGCGGGACAAGGTTCGGCCCTCGGCCCATCGCGGCGGCGAACTCGGAACACAGCGGGCGTTTAGGGGACCTTTCGCCGGCTTAGCCTACCACGGACGAGGCGGTTTGTTTTCTACCAAACTTCACGCAACGACATCTCATGATCGGAGGTTTGATGCGGCGTGAAGAAGGGTCAGAAAGCAGCTGCTTCGCGCCACTCGAGCACGAGCGACTCCAGGGTCATGCGACCCCTGAAACCGCGCGTGAAGTTGTCTGTTTCAGCACCACGAGCCCATCGCAGCCACACCCTCTTAGTATCCCACGGCCGACACCAGCCTCACGATCAGTCCCGCGAGTCCGCGACATTCGCCCAAATGCAGGTCACGAGCACCTATCCACGCTGCCGGTAACGCGTTTGTGGGCGAGTGTGTGGCAGGTAGCAAACTTCCCCTCGGCGATTGGACCTCATCACGCCGGCGTGCAGCAGTCTCAAATCCACTTCTGCACACTGCAGCCTATCATCCTGCAGACTGCTGCAGACTACTCATGCAAACGTGCCCGACTCTTCAGGCTCTTCTGGGCACCGAATAAGCTGCACCCGGAGTCTTGCTTTGGCAACCTGCTCTCTAACGGCCGCTGCCGCTGGACGATTCCCCACTGAGATTGACGTCCTAAGGTTGAGCCCGACGGGAACGACAAGCTGTGTGTGTATCTAAAGCAAGCTTCTCCCTGCTCTCTTCGCCACCGTCTACTACCCTTTCAGCATTGATTGTCGTTCCAGACCGACCTCACCACTACGGTCCTCTTCATCCTCCTGCCGATCATTCTCTTGTGATTTTCACGTTGCTCCCACGAGCCTGAAAGCTGGATCTTGTAGAGTCAGTCAACACCTGGGATAGCGTGTGCAGCCGGCCGGCTTCGCGTGAGCGCGCAGCATTGCCGAATCCAGCCGCCTACACCGCTCATCACTCGACTACACCGGTACTTGCATACAAGTAACCCAAACATGGCATACGCCAACCCTCCTTTGGGCTATCACCTACCGCGATCAGACAGCAAACACTCAGCATACTTCGAGGAAGACGACTCAGCTGTTCTAGATCCCGCGATACTGGACGCTGACATCATGCAAAGCCCAAGCAGCGTCCACTTTCGCAAGGACTCATTCGCGAACAGCAATGGCGTGCTCTCTCCGGCAGAGTCTCAAGGCTGGGACCATCAGTACGGTGGCTTGCCCGTAGAGCCCGCTTCGGCAGGTGCTGCGAATCCATACCACGAGGAGCACAATGGCTTTGCGCGGCCAGGTCCACCGATAGCGCATCCTCCTGCTTACGGACATCCACCTCAACATCCACAATGGGCGTTCGAGCAAGCTTCCGGCAACTGCACGCCTACCATTGGCGTAGAATTCATGCCGCCGCCTCCACACTTCGAGACACCACAGTATGCGCATCACAGGACAGACAGCATACATCCGAATTTCGGCCACCCGCCTCATCCACCAGCGCCGCTCCACTTCAATGGCCCGCATGTTGAGCCTGGCTTCATACCGGCGCTGCAGGTGCAGACTCCTATGTCGCCGCACTCGCACCAGGATTGGATGGGCATGGCACAGCAGGAGATGCAAAGCCGACCGTTGCCGAAGCGCATGCGACCTAACAGCCCACCCATCACCATGGTCGACTACGCGAGGAGAGATGGCATCCGCAAGAAGAACGGCCGCATCGAAATCCCGCAGGAGCACAACCTCCACACTATCGATGAGCTGATCGACAAGACCACCGACGAAAGTCTGATCAAGGAGCTGAAGCAACAGAAGCGGCTGTTGCGGAATCGGGAAGCTGCGTACGTATCGCTCTCGCTATGGTTATCGCGCGCTTGCTGACTTGACACAGGCTTGCCTCGCGGCAGCGAAAGAAGAAGCATACCGAAGAGCTCGAGGTCAAGGAAAAAGGGTATGCACAGCAGGTCACTGTCCTAGAGAAGGAAGTTGCCGAGTTCGTCTTCGACCGCCAACAGCGCCAAGAAGAATGCCAGCTGCTCGTGCACCGGTTTCAAGAGTCGCAGCGCGTTATCGAGACCCTGCAAGAGCAGATTAGAGGGCTCAACGTCCAGCACAACGAGGAGACCTCCAGTTTGCGGAGAAAGGTCAATATTCTCACAGACCAACTGGAGGCTGGCCCAGCACCTGCAATGTCTGCTGCACCCAGCAGCACCGGCTTCACGGATTTCAACGCGGAGATGGAGGCCCTCAACATGGAACCTCATGACTGGGACAATTTCATCTTTGTCAACGATTTGCAGCATGATACACCGGACGATTTCTCATTCGACTCGAGACCTGAGTCGGTCAAGCTGTCGCCGGCACTTGAGAAGCGACCTTCTTCTGACACCGTCATGCCGAGTCCGCCAAAGAAACATTCTGACGGCAGTTCAGAGCAACCCATTGCAACTGGCCTGCTCTTCATGCTCCTTCTCTGCGGCGCTTTCGTGGCGTCGAAGCCAGCGAGTTCACAGCCACGGGACATGCCGATGATGCCAGCGGAGGTTCGAGATGCTGCGCCGACTGTACTCCACAACCTGTTGTCGGAGGCCGGCAGCTCGTCCATCCACGCGCAAGCCCGAAGTACGCAGCATCCGACCCACGAGCCCCAGCCATCAGATCTACCATTTCAGAGCCAGAGAACGAACAGCAGACTGGATCAAATGCATCACCGCCTCATCGCGCCGACGAAGCAGCAGGAGATCGACCAAGCCTTCTCTCTGACAACAGCGCAGTATGCATCTATCACTAACATGAACTACCCGGTTCATGACGAGCAGCCCGGCCCAGACCAGCATGATCCTTCACGACGACCCAGGCGCAACCTCGCTGAAGCGCTGGCGAAAATGCAACGAGAGCATCAGCACTCCAGCAAAGCCGAGGTGTACACACGCAGCTTACTCTGGGACCAAATACCATTCGACGTGGTCCAACAGTTCAAGGAGATGGTCGCTGACCAGAATGAGATCGATTGCCGCCGCAACCAGCGGACGAGCCATGAGGAAATGTACGGCTATAAGCTGGAGTTGTGAACACACTCTTTTGACGATACCGACGATGATGAAGATTTATGACGATATAATGAGAGGCATCTTGAAGAAACGACAGACACCTACTGGCCTGTTGCCAGCTTTTCGGTATATCTTGTTTTCATGGGACCATGTTTTGATGATGTACGAGCCATGGCATTGGCATTGGCACTGGGCACTCTTGCTGCATTCTGGGCAATACCCTGTGTTTGGAGAAGAGATGCTCAACAAGCGAGCGAAAGGTGCTCGGAGGACATGTCTCGGACACCCAGCTTCTTCACGAGTTGATTGGTGATTGGTTCGGAGGCAAGAATGATGCGGCAAAAACTTGCATGATTGTCATCGGAGCTCGGCGGGGCGCGCCTGGAGCGGGAGCGGTATAGCTGAATGATTGACGACCTCCATTAGTCCATGAGGCTATGGTTTCATGCCTTGTACTTTTGTAGCTAGATAGTGGAATCACTGATCAAGATTGATCATTGAGAACAGTGGGCCGGTCCACTCTCCCGAAATCTCCCGACACATGAAGCAGTCGACTATGGAGTCGTAGCCTGTCGTTCACGCACGTTGCGTAGCTCTTCACAGGCATGCTGAGCCCAAGCCGGCCAGCGGCGGGACTCTCGATTCGACAGGATGTCGTCGCATGACGTCCGGAAAGAGAGTGGTGGGAAGGCGAATCGGCCTATTTCGGGGTATACTTGTCCTTGTATATCCTGTTTCAATGTTAGCTCTGGGTCCGCATAGCAAGCTGCGCCTCGCCACCTCCAACCGATCCAAGACTGCAGCCGTGAGCCGCGTGCCGCAGCCTGACAGCCGGCTTGGCCACTCACGGCCGACTGTCACTCCATGCAACTTGAAGCAGGTACGCACTACACAGCTCCGCCTGTAGAGCCGCGTGATGCGCACGTATTCTGCCACGAATCATACTACGCTGCGACTCACTACGGAGTCGGTGTGCTGAGTGCGGAGAGCGGACGGTGGTGGGTTTGACCGCAAGGGAAGGCGACCAATTTGACGTACCACGAGTTCCCGACCTGTTTCCTGCCCTTGTCCTCGGCAAGTCGAAGGTACTGCGCCGCTTTGAACTGCTCGTGTTAAGGCGTGCGGTCAGCCTCATGATGTCTGACATGCGTTTGTGCCCAATATCTAGGGCGAGATGGCAACTTCGCGCGGTATCAGGCCATTGAAGCTTCAATAACGGCATTCCAGCCCCATCTTTACATCTCTGCAACACGATGAAGCCTTCCGTCTACACGTGCCGATCATACCGACAGAAATGGCGCAGTGATGAGTTGAGAGAACATACCTTGTCCTTACCGCCACCAAAACCCTCCATGTAGCACCAAGCCGCCTCCTCCATCGCGTCCGTATCGCCAAGATTCGCTGCAGTCTCGTAGTACTGTCTCGCAGCAAGCGCATCCTTCTTCACGCCCCACCCTTGTCTGAAACAGTTCGCCAATTCGAAGATGGCAAGCACGAGCTCACCCTTCGCAGCACCGCCTTTCTTCATACCCGACGATAGCGCTTGCTCTTCGATAGAGGCCGAGTTAGATGCTGCGAGTGAGAGGTAGTGGATCGCTTTCTCGGGCTCTGGAGTCACGCCCCAGCCGTGCCGCAAGGCCAGTCCGTACAGGACTTGCGAGAGAGCGTTGTTCGCACCTTTCGGGTCTGAGAGACGGCCGAACATGGCGGTGGAGCGCTCGAGGTCGCCAGACTCGTGTAGCCGAATAGCTTCTAATATATTCTCATCACCAGCCTCGTCCACTATGCTTGGGCTTCTGCTGTGACTTCGTGACTTCTCTTGCTGCTTTTGCTGCTCCTCAAGCAGCGGGTTGCCCTGCGCCAGTATAGTCGCTCGTTTCTCCCATTGTGCTTCTCGCCGCTCTTGCTCCTCCTTGACTTCCTCTGCTGTGCCGTCGCCTGAGCTTGCCGGGAGTGCAACAGTGACGGGCGCTTCAGGTAGATCTTCCGGCAGATGCGTGCTCGACTCGCCTGATGCTGACCGTGGCCTATCCCTGTGTAGATGCAGTCGCTCTGATAATTTGCGTTCAGCCTTGGGCCTTACTGGCAGCTGTTGGCTGCTCTTCTCCTGTGGCTCTGGCGCAACAGCAGTCGAGTCACGGGTGAGGGCAGCATTTGACGACTTCCTGAAGCCCAGGTGATGTCGCTTGTTTTCCTTCTTGTGCTCCTCTGGCTTCCTGACTTTGGATTTGCCTTTGCCATCGTCCCCCTCCACCTCGTCATCATCGCCTGGGAAGCTCGGCGGTTCTATAGTCTCCTCTGACAACGTTGTTGTCCGCAGGAAAGTCGGCACATCGAGATGCTTGACTTGCTGCGCCGAGAGCTCATCATGTCCACCCTGCGCGATCTTCTCCTTCTTATGCAGCAACGCCTTGAGTCCATTCATGATGGGCTGGTAGTGTGATCAGAGCACGCCAAAAGCGAATACCGTTGACGAGCGGAGTGTGGGAACAAAGGAGCGATCTCGAGCCTACCGTAGGGTATGGTGTATACTACAGACATCTCGAACATACTGCGAATCGCAATGCCTTGATTGCGGTTACCTTTCGACGCGGTCGAAGCTAATAATAAGACCCGACGCTGATAAAGTGGTCCAAGTGGAGGCTGTGCTGGACGGCCAACGAGAGAAAGAGGCAAGCGGGCCAGCTTCATGTCCTGAGGCGGTGCGACTGTGTCACGCCTGAACATCACAGGTTCGCGGACGAATGGCTTGATGAAGATTGGGCTACTATACAGGCTTGCGGCAGAAGGATAACAGACACTGCGTATAGAGCGGCTCGAGTGACCTCTCCAGAATGTCAAGCGGTCTTGAGCCGTTTGTACGCTACTTTGGCGACGATGGTGTCCACTGGGAGACAATGCGATACGGCTGTTCTTTGAACTTTTTCCATTCTTGATGCTATCAATACAAGTCATGTTCTTTCTGGTGACGATATCCCGTGGGTATCATGCTAAGGCTGATGCTCCAAGCGTCCTCCATGCCCATGAACTTCCTCCCCAAAGCCGAGATTTCAGGTGGAGAAGGCAACAAAGTCTTGCTGCTGGGTGAGCTCGTGGCTGTCATTCCCCATGACGGCATCCTCGATATCGGAGTCGACGTCATCCACAACACCTTGGTCGTCTTCATCTTCATCGCTCGAGAGATCTTCTTCCGCAGCCATCTTGGCTTGCCGCTCAGCAGCCTTACGCAAAATGCTCGCGCGATCCGGGTGTGGAAGCTGGCACTTGCCACTCTCACGGTTGGCGCACACGCCATGGTTAGCATAGTCAGGACACTCGATGACATGACGCTTGTCACACTCTGGGCCCTTAGCACAGAAGCCAAGAGTGGCGAAGGGGCGGCACACGGGAGCTGCAGGAGAGACGTGGATGTGAGGGTAGCGGCATGCACTGTTCGTGCAATTGCCACGGACAAAGAAAGCGCAGGCCGGCACACGGTGGTAGGTCATCTCGTGGGAGAGGTCGCAGTTGTCACCGCGTGGACAGGCGCCGTGCTTCTGGAAGTCCTTGCAGATGGCGACTTTGTGCGGGTCATGGGTGAAGCGGCAACACGGCCCATACGGGCAGGTTCCTTGGAAAGAGGTCAGTGAGCAACGAGGGTGATTACTGGCGTGCTGTGCGATGGGCCAAGTCCGCCACCACGTCCTCGCCATACCGTTCTTCGTAAAGTGCTCGCATTGCGGAGTTTTCTTGATCGGCCTGCAAGGTGTCAAAGAAAGGCCTTGCCCGTGAGAGTATCGTGTCGCGCACCTCGCAGCTCCAGTCAACGCGCTGGCACGGATGAGGTTACCATGCTTCGTCCTGTAGAACTCGACACCGGCCACTTTCGCTCGCTTCGGCGTCTCCTTCGACGCAATGCTGGAGTCTGCCCCATTCAGTAAGTCGATCTCTTTCGAGGTGTACTTCTGCCTACCGGGCACCCGTATGAGCTTGCTGCCGTCGGCTGTCAATACGAAACGTATCCCCTCGACCGCCATCTCGCGGCTGGCTACTCCAGACGCGTCAATATGGCGCAGGATCCTATGCTGTTCCTCGGTATTACGCTTCTGCCTCTTGACGGCGCGACGTTGCTCCTTGATGTCCTGCTTGTGCTTCTGTTCCCGCGCATATGTATCCTTGGTCATGAGCTGTTGGTTGGTACTGCGCATGCTGATCAAGCCCTCGGAGCCGGGTGGCACGTCTGTGGCCAGTGTTTGGTCTGCCTTTGCGGGCGTCCATCCACCGTTCACGACGAGGGTCCGATTCTTGTGGGTGGTGCGAGCATACGGCGTCCATGGCCCCGGAGGCTGCGGCGCGTATGTCTTTTGCTGATATTTGCGCTGGTTGATCCTACCAGCTATGGCGGCTATGCGCGCCTGAAGGTCTGCCTGTTCCGTCATGCTGTGCTGTCAGTGTTATACTGTAGCTCACTACTACACGTGCTAAAGCTTGGTGGATGTTGTCGGGTGGAGAGTCGCATCAACAAACGCACGCGCTTGATGTAGAACCAAAGGTTCCAGGTCGCCGCCACTAAAGCTTGGCGCGCTAAGTTTTTAAGATTCACGTGCCATTCCCTTTCAACATTCACCACACCTCTGTCTGCAGGATGTTGGCGACAAGCAGCGCGACGGCTGCTTTACTACTGGCCTAAAACGGAGTCCAGTAGCCGTACGTCGATTCCACTATAACTCACAAGAGAGACTCCGCGACGAGAGGCTATCCGAAATCGAAACAACCACGATGTGTAGCACCACTCACCCAAACGGAAGACAAAGCTCACTATTGGCTCTGGTATTAGGCATAGCGTGTGATACGAAACTGATACCCTGCTGTCCGCTATATCCTTCCCAGAGTAGAAGGAGGCTTGTTCTGCGGATGGGATTTGAATCTTTCCTTGAGCGACTAACGGAAGCCCGGCTGGTCTACTTGCGCATAGCCGCTCTCGCCGTCCACCACATTTCATACTGTCACCGGAAACACCAATCTACGGCGAAGTGTTGCTATCGACTGTCGTGCAGGCCCGCAGCAGCGACCATTAACTGCCTTCGAATCATGGCAAGCAGAACAGCGAATCCTCCTAGTTCGTGCTTCGGTCACCACTTTCGTCATGCTTTTCCGCTTCCGCACCAGTTGTCGACCCCTCGAACTCTACCAGTGTCGGGATTTTGGTGCCTGCTCTGTAAGCTATAGCAAGTTAGTGTCAGTGCTAGGAGGTACCTCCAGTGAGGCTGTCACACTTACCATTGCTCTTCGCTTGCACATACGCTTCCGTATGGATGAGCCTCGCACTCTCGGCAGCATCTAATGCAATGCTCTCCGCTTTTCTGCTTTCTTCCTGTTCGACTAATGGATGGCAGCGACCAACGCGGACCGTCGCGGTGAAGCTGGGGTTGATGTTGAGTGCTGGGACATAACCCGCATCGTCAAGCAAACTCAATCGCGCGAAAGGGCACAGACTGTGATGCTCGAGGAGGGACTTTGTAGCATCTTAGATGTCGCCGACAGTAATTCCGGATGTAGACCGTATAGCCTGCAGGCACGGCGGCGACCGTACATGCCAATTCATTACAGGTGTATGTCCTATCTCGAGGTATGAGTTACTGTGACAGCAAGACACTATGACGTTCATCTCCTTAATCGGCACTATCTACATCGTCCTCGCCGTCTGCACTATACAGCGCAGTGGGAAGGACAAGAAGGACAAACTTGTCATGAGCCGCAAGCATGACCTCGTAGAGTAGGAACATGAGATTGCCTTCAGTAAGAGACGTTCTTATAGCTCTACACACCGAACCCGCTTTCAGTGATAGGCCTGATGCGCTCCAATATCCAGTGCGCTGCAGATGGAGAAACTGTCTTGGGGTCCTCCAAATGTATCTCACTCCCCTTTGCATCAGTCGCCAGACTGAGCGATCTAGAGTACCAATTCGTTAGCTTCCAATATCCATCGCTGCCCTTTACAAAGTCCCAATGTTGTCCATCGAAGTCTTCGCGGGTAGGAGCCAGATGTGGCCGTGTCTTGTCGTCACCGTATACATCCAAGGCCATGGCGATTCCAAGCCACAGGGTACAGAGACGGTAAGTCCCTGCACTAGCTTTGGTAGGCCGAAGTTGCCAGTGCTGACCGCTGAAGTTGCCCTCTGTCGCCATTTGCAGCCTCCCATCGCGTTGCTGCTTCCATCATTGACGACGTCGAGTGCCATGCCGGGCTTCGCTGCGTTCTTGATCCTGTACCAGGAATGGCTATCGAAAACGCCAGCTGGCACTGTTGCTGGTGACCCTTTCGGTGGCAAAGGCTTCGTAACACGCAACCCAACATATGGTTGATAGTTGTTTGGAAGAGGTGTTTTGACGCCAAAAGGCCACTCCGTATGGCGGTGGTACGTGGCCATTCCCACTTTCACTCCCAGCCCATCGAAGCTTTGTTCGCCTGATCGCTTCCGTCCAACAATGCCTTCAAAAAGGCGGATGCTTGTTTGACGATGTCGGGCTTAACGTCGCTCAAGCTCTGGTTGAACTTCTGAAGTTGAGCGTTGGTCTGCTGTTCAACCCACAAAGCGACCGAGCCGGTAGGAATGGACATTATGAGTAGAACAGCATCCCACTCATTGATGGGATCGCCCCAAACAAGGTTCCACCCACCCGCTGCGATCGCCGCTCGTGTTACATTGCGGTCGGTGACTTCGGACATGCTGAGTCTTGGTAGGTCCAGGTAGGACGATGACGTGCTATGGGCTCCTTGACAATGAGGCTGTGCGTGGAATAGAGAAGAATGGGGGCGGGCGACAGGTGCTACTTATAATAAGTGGAAGCATACAACAGTTCGTTGCGCACATCATGATCGCACGGCATCATCCGAGCAGCGGTGCAGCTCAGTTGGGCTTGTATACTGATTGATGGGGCTGAGATGAGCAGGCGAGATCGGTTGATGGCTGCTCATCTGAACTCGAGTGTCCACCAACGTGATCTTCGTGAAACGGTCCAGCTTTCCAAGGCTCACTCAGCTCCACTGCCTCGAAAGGAATGCTTGGAAGTCGCTGCTGATATGAACAAAACTTGTTCGCTCAGCTGATCATATAGCTTAGCTGATTGTACACGCCACCTCGATCGAAGGACATTGACCACACGCTTCACTGTCGCAGATCAGCCTTCATACTTTGCACGGTTCAGCCGAAGCATCCAGGTCGACGCCAAGCTGCCGAGTTGCCAAGTAGAGATGAGAGGTCTTTGGCAGATATCACACCACCCCTGCGCCTACGCGAGTGGGCAACGGTGGTTTGCAATCCAACTCAACAGAGCGTGGTTGCGTGAAGCAGCGGCAGAGATCTAGAGCGCTTTGCCATCATACCTCTTTGCTGTCATGACCCGGGGCGGCAAAATAACTCCTGTATAAAACAACGGAGGTCGCTAAGCGGGTATGACAGCATCCGTAGTCGCGACAGTCGATATCTCCTTGAGCTGATATACGAGCATCGACCGACACCGTGTACCAAGACGCGGGAGAACGCGCATCTCGTCGAAAGAAAGGCGTAATTCGAAGTGGTGGTCATGTTGGGGCGCGCAGAACCGCACTGCCTGTCCAGATGTTTCCTGGTGGAACGTGGTCGATGGTGCGAAAAGGTGACGAGTCGTAAGGCAACCACCGAATGAGGTGTAAAGGTTTGCCTGGAGGTGAGGTAGGATGCATAACTGCCTTCCTAGGCGCGCACTTGAAGTGACGCCATCGCGCGTTGTGCGGTTGACCTGCAGGACCACCAGAAGGTCCAAAGCAAGAAGGTTGAAATGGATGAACTCGAGGAGCTCTGGTGCTCGAATACTTGTGCGGCTTTATCTGTCGAAGCTGAAATAGGCTCGGGCTCGGTTTTCTTGTTGACGGAGCCGAAGAAGAGGTCCAGTGTCTCATCAAGGTCAGTCGCCGCCGCACAGACAGAGCGACGAGCTGTGAACAAGTGCCAAAGCATCGTGCGCGATGTCAATTGCTTGAAACTGTCGGTCCATACTTGCCGATTGCGCTGTACTGAGTACTCGCTTGAGGGCCGCCTCGTCTGAGTCAGCGACCACACCTGAGTACCCGCTCGTATAGTCCATGAAGCCGTGAGTGCATGTTAGTTGATGGTCGCCGGGGTAGTGGAGATCTGGAGAGAATGTCGTGGCAAATTCTGAGTTGTCGATAGCCCGGCTCAAGGTTGGTGTGACGAGAGAATGCTTGTCGACACTCATTCGGGTGAATGGCTGCCTGTTGAATGCTCGAGGCGTTCGTTACCATACCACTGCTGCAGTCAATAGATGTCTGGGAGCTGTACACGGTCAATGTGACACGAGCCCGACAAACGAAAAGGTCAAGTTAAGTAATGTAACTCCAGACTGTTGAAACATGGCAAGTGTATTGGGGTGAGGCGAGAAATCGTGCAGCTGCGAAGCTCGTGGGCCGGAAGTCCACTATTGCACTCGTTGATAGGAAGCAGCTACCTCGTGTTCACGTGGATCGCCGCCGTCGCTCCTCCAGCAACGCGCCAACGCCTACCACCCAATAATCCCCTGTGCCGCTTCGAACTCCGCCAGCGTAGGACCACGTTGTCCATTAGCATTTGCTATACGCACGTCAGCAGGTTTTCGATTTGAATGCTAACGAAGACATGACTTACCGGCTCGTTTAGCCGCAAGATACGGCCTGATCCTATTTTTTCAACGCCTTTTGTTCGCGGTTCTGGTGGTATACCCTCTCGTGTGTTATCTTTCTCTCCAGGAACAGTGGTAGAAGGTCGTCGAGCTTCTGACTCATTTGGCCAAGTTTCTGTTGCCACAGCAGAACATGGCCATTCGTGGTTCGGCCGATGTTTAAAGCTGCTCAGTCGTCGCGCCAGTGCTGGACATATCACCCGACATCTCCACGGGTTCGCTCAACCTGAACATTTGGAAAGTGGCTGACGGTACAGAACTTTTGATAGGTAAGATCGTGTCAGTTGTGCTTGGATTTGCTTTGATGAGGTCATGAATGTATTCAAGCACGAGCCAGGCAGCGACGCCGTTGTCTCAGAATCGTTGGAGTGGATCCCGAGAATTGCTCAATCGATTCACCTGCTCATTGATCACATCTGAGGACCTCCCGAGCATGCCGCCACCACTACGTCCTGCTACGAGCCTTGTGCCGCCTCAAACTCCTCCAACGTCGGGATACGCTCCTCACTGGCCTCCGCTGTAGAGCATGTTAGCATGACAGCACCTTATATTGCAAGAGAAGCGCTGAAATACCGGCAAGTTTAGCGGCCTCGTAGGGCGCAAGCCTAGCATGCTTCTTCTTCTCGAGTCTCCTCTCTCTTTTAACGGCTTTGTCCGCCTTCCGCCTGCTCAGCAGTGTCTTGTCCTTGGCCGCAAGCGATAGGCAGCCCTCAAAGGTGACGCTGAGTTCGACATTGCCTTGCACATCGTGATGATACTCTCGAGCGTGCGGGCACGTGCAATGCTGCCTCTGCACTGCCTGGCCAGCATCGATAATGTCCCCCAGCGTAATGCCCGTGTCTGACGTGATGACCGTGGCTGCCGCGCTGCCACCGGCTGGTGCTGGTAGTGAACTCAGAAGCTGAGCGTAGTAGATGCCGTATCGATTGGAGCAGCATCCTGCATAAGCTGTCATCGTTTTGACTGGCGGCTGACAGATCAGTATACATCTTGATCGCTCGCCTAGCTTCGGCATCGGAATCTCGCCATAAGTCTCGGCGCGGACGATGATTTTGTCGCCCTCACTCAGTCGCGTGGCAACCAATTGGGCGTCTGTCATGAACGCGATTCCGAATATGTTATGCTGGAGCAGGAAGCGGAAGTCCCGCTTCGTATCTGGGGCCAGACCCATGTGCCGCTGAAGCTTCTTAGAGCTTTGTATGGTATCGAAGAAGTGGTGACTGACTTGCTGCGCCTTCAAAAGGTCGCAGATGTCGAGGTCGCAGAGGATGTGCTCAAAGAGCTCCTGGATGTTGAAGACTTTGTCGGCGATGATTGCCGTGGCAGGTGATGCTCGCTCTGCCGCTGGAATCTGTTTCAGGAGCGGCGGCATGGAGGCGGCTGCGTGGTCGAGCTCCCGTTGTGCGGCCGTCACAAGGACGGAGAAGTCACCGCCCGCATCTGGTTTGGAAGGTAGACGTTCCAGTATCTGTTTCAGCGTCTTGTGATGCTGCACTACCGCCTGATAGTGCTCGAATGCAGACATTGTAGTAGTCTCCGTTGCTGGGTCCATGTTGTCATGTAGATGTTCGGGATGCTGTCAAAGTAGGTATCGGTCGTGGTGGTTGACCCTCACTTTGAGCGATTGCGGTGCTTCCGATATATCTAGACGCTGTCGACAAGGCGGGGATCGACAAGCTGGGCACGGGAGCGAGGGAAGATGCGACAAGGCTGTGACAAGCTGGTTGCTAGGCAACGGATCCGGAGCCGTTCCGGTGAAGTCGGCGACGGAGATGCGGCGTTGCATGGAGCTCTCGGGAAAAGGGTGATGGAGTTGGATATGCCGTGCCATACGGCGGCTTC
The DNA here is from genome assembly GCA_035135055.1 of Oleoguttula mirabilis. Classification (NCBI taxonomy): domain Eukaryota; kingdom Fungi; phylum Ascomycota; class Dothideomycetes; order Mycosphaerellales; family Teratosphaeriaceae; genus Oleoguttula; species Oleoguttula mirabilis. The sequence continues at coordinate 97,228 of JAVFHQ010000061.1, read as the reverse complement.
TGCTGCTCTGCCCTGGCGGAGATGAACCACGGCCAGCAGGCTCAGCCCAGATGACATAACTGCCAGCACCTGATTGCAGTTCACAAGTCGCAAGGCCGGCGGACTGCTCCGATTTTTGTCTGATGAACCAGTGCAAGCCAAGACCAAGGTTATGACGCTGTCACGTTGTTTGATTTCGTAGTTGCCTCGGGATGGAATGAGGCCGGTCTTATTCACGGCTACCACAAACGCCAGACGCCACGCTAAGCTCACTTTTCACTCCCGCCATGCTCGTCCACGCTGTTCTCAGCTTGCCACACTCACCGCTTAGACAAGCAGCACAGCATTCACACACCCGTCATTCTCGGTGTTGTTCGTAATCTGCGCCCACCGTCCCCACACCACCTTTCCTCCTGCCGTCACCAATCCCAACTCACTAACATTCACCTCCACAATCGTACCCTTGGTCAACACACCCAGCTGCGTGTACATCGGGCTCTGCGGGTTCTTCTTCACCGAGATAATGGGCAGCTGCACGGTCACGCCCAACTCCGGGTGCGTTACATTCGCCTTCTTGTATCGCAGACCCATAGGCCTGATGAAGCGCTCGTACTTGACAGGTCGTCGTGTAAAGTCCGGGCCAACGAAGGTGGGTTTCGTGATCATGCGCTTCCAGCTCTTCTTCGCCGTCTTCTTGCCCGTCTTGACGACCTTGAACATCTCCGCCTCAGCAATACCCCTCACCTTCGGCAGCGGCACACTGAACTTGGCCGCCTTCTCCGCACGCTTGTTCTTGATCGCGCTCGACAGTGCTTTGGCATTCGTCGGGTTGCTTCTGTCAAGCAGGTAGCTGGGCAGTGGCGTGGTGGACGGACCGGCATCTTCGGCGCCCTTGACGTTCTTCTCCTCCTGCTGCCGGATCTGCTTCTTCATCTGGATCTTCTCCTTGTGCCGCTTCTGCTGGTGGAGCTTAGCCCGTAGGCCGCGCAGGTTCTGCGCCTTATCGGAGGCATGGTGCGTTTCTCTGGCGGCGCGCTTGCGGGTGCGCTCTTCATGGTCGAGGCGACGGCCATGTTGCTTTGTGAAGCGCTCGATGTACTCGTTCTGAGGCATGGTGGCGGTGGTGCAGCAGTGGTGTCCGGGTTGATATGAATTGGGTGGAAGCGCTGCAGATGTTTGAATTGAAGTGACTGAAATTTGGCGGAGAAGCCGTTTCCCCCGAAGATCACATGACTCGGCCAAATCGGCGGAGAAGGGCTTCTCCTTGAGCTTCGAGCTGGCACGACACGAGACGAAGAGGCATCAATTGCACGGTCAAACCACACGATGCTCTCACGAAATCTGAAGAGAGCGCTGCTCGACTCGCGATTCCCATTGCCGCCCACCTTCCTCCTGCCATGGGCTGCAGGCCTGACCACCGTCTCCCACACGACTGAAGCCGGCAATGTCCCTCCTCCGCTCCTCGACTCCGCCCAGCATGTCTCGACCGACCGACAAGCAATGAAGCCTGTCAGCAGATCGCCAAAACTCGAACCACCGAAGCAAGACGCGACTCAAGCGAGCATACCTGAGCTCACACCACCATCCCCAACCGACACCTCACCCATGGCCCTGTCCCAGTCCGTCCGCGACCTCCTCCCGCTTCTCCAAGCGCAAGGATCCCACTACATCACAGCCCACATCTACGACCGGCCATACCTCCTCACACAAGGCGACACCGTGCGCCTACCTTTCTTCATGAAGGACGTCGCGCCCGGAGACATCCTGCGCCTGACGAAAGCAAGCAACATCGGCAGCAGAGATTACACCCTCAAGGCGTCCGCGCCGGCACCGAAGCTGAAGAGCAGCACGATGACCACCATGACGGTGCTCGACCCAACGACTGGGAGCTTGGACAGTCATTCGAGGGTCATGGCCACACCTTCACCCGACTCAGATTCGCCAGAGGTCACATCAGAACTGACGGTGGCGCCGCACTTCATCCCGCATATCGCCAAGGGAAAGGTTGGGTACTTGGATGATAGATTGTTTGTATGCAGGGCCGTGGTGATGGGTGTAGAGGCCGAGCCGATGCGTGTCAAGGAAAAGACGAAGCGGAGGCAGAGGAAGGTGAAGAGCGTGAAGAGTAAGCATCGGTATACGATATTGAAGGTGAAGGAGGTGCGGATTAGAGGAGTGGATGAGATTGAGGGCGGTGTTGAGCTGGATTAGCTCGGCGGAGTCAGTCGAAGGCTGAATGGCTTTGTGGCAGTATGTTGAGACTCGGCCTCCAAACGAGCAGTCAACGTTGCTGCAGAGTCCAGGCCGTGCAACGAAAGCTCTAGTCATGTGCGCTGTGTGGCGCTAAAACTTGCCAAGACTACTTGCTCCTTCCTTATCCTTATCCTTCCACCTCCATCTTTTTGACCACCTTACATTTAGACCTACGAACTTCCGTTACCGCTTTCCACCACTCGATATCTCAGAACATGATCACCGCCATGGCGATGCATGTCTCAGCTGCTCCCGATGAGCCAGCAGCGCTCCGCTGGGAGATGACGGACGTCCTCGACAGGCAGCTCAGTGCCACTACTGCAAGCCTTCAGAGCCTGTCGGATCATTGCTGCGTTCCCGAGGCAACCGCGGATCTGTTCACTCTCATGACAGACGTTTGCGACTTGATCAATGCCGTGACCGACCTCCAGAACGGAGCGCAAGCCTTACGTCACGGGCCAGCCACCGCAAGCTCGGCGGCGAAGGCATGTGAGGTTTTCGCCATTCCTGAGTTGCTTGAGCACATCATGCTGAGCGTGCACCCGCTGGACGTCTTGAAGGTGATGCAACTCAATCACAGTGCGTACAACACCATCGCCAACTCCATGCGTCTGCTACGGCACATGAACCTGCTCCCCAACGAACAGTCTGCGTTCCGGTCGTTCTTCGCGTGCGCGAGGACCGGGTTCACCTGCGTTACCAACGGAGAAGGCGATGCTATTTCACGCGCTCTCAGCTCCGCCGTGCCTGGCCGCGCCGAGAGGCCGGTAAGCATCTTCACCGTCTGCGCCGCTTTCAAATCGCAAACGCCTCCGAGGCTCGGGCCGCGCGTCCGCTCGATGCTCATCTGTCAGCCTCCCGTCCACGAGATGCGCATCGTATTGACTTGCTGCAACGCAAACAAGAGCCAAACCCAGCTCAACTTTCCTACCTACACGATCTACACTCCCGACCACGCGATGGAAATTCCACAGCCAATCCGCTCGGCGACTGGTATCACGGTTGGCGACATCCACGATGCGACTTGCGCGATGGTCATGGCGCACCGTCTCTGCCCGGCGGCGGAGCCGCACGAGCACGATGAGAGAGGATATGTCAAGGTGGACCCGAAGTTCGAGACCACGATTCGGCTGCGCGAGGCCGACCCGCTACTGCAAGCTCGACGTCAGCGCGAGCGCGAGGATGCTCGCGAGGCCCAGAGGTCCGCGACGATCGACCGATACATCGTCGCAAAGAAGGCTGGTGAGTTTTGTCCTATGCCCCAACACTAGTGCCCAGGTAGCTCTAACATATCATAGCGCGCGATGCCGAGCAGCCGATCCCGACACTCGAGGAGTTTGAGGGGCGTATTAGAGCGAAGAGCGAGGACAGTGCGGTGGGCGAAGTAATTACCGATGCCTGATCGCCGCGCACAAGTGTGAGGCGACGACTCCCAGAAACGGAAGGTTGGATTGTGGTCACCGGCGTTCAGCGGGCATTGGGCATGTACTTTTAGTGTGACTTCGTCGTGCTTACTCAAACAAGGTACGCCAAGCGTTTGTTTACGTGAATCATGGTATGCACATGTCTTCCATCTTCTGAAACGGATTTCGACTGCACAACCATTTCACGACGCCGTCGTCCCACCAGTTTTGCGCTTCGTACCTGTTCGACTTCAGCAACCTCAGACTGCCCTCAACAGACCTTCGGCCGCATACATGGACAATATTCCCATCATGGAGTCACCGGCCTCCAACATGTTGATAGAGGCCGTGAGGCAGCGAAAATGCAAGGCTGACGACGTCTCCGGCCATTACCATGGTCTTCAAGACACGTTGAAGAAGCTCCGCACGCTCACAAACGGACCGGTTCTGCCGACAGACCAAGTGGGCAGCCTCATCGATCAGCTCCAGCAGGACGCTGAGGGAGTCAAGAAGTACTTCATCGATGCCCTTGGTCAACCATTTGCGGCCGGCCCACCGACAGAGGCATCAACAGCCAAAGCGCAGGAGGTCTTCAGCAGCCCTGAGCTGCTCGAGATGATCTTATTGCAGCTACCTCCACGCCACGTCTTAGCTGCGCAAAGCATCAACAAGACCTTTGAAGCCCTGATTGCGACCTCGCCCCAATTGCAGCAATACTTGGGCCTTCGCGCCGATCCCACGGCAGACTTCGCCACTCCTTTCCGTCACACCTACGAAGGCGGCTGGCCCTACTTCGCCTGTCGCAGCGGTCGTGACACACTCAGTATCGATTATCCCTTCGCAACTAGCCATCAGGAACCCGATCTCGACGGCTTCGAAATCCATGCGTCCTTCTCGTCTCGCATCTACTCCAATGCTATCCTGCCTCGACTCGGGGAGCGATGCCTCTCGATGCTGATCTGTCAGCCTCCCATTTACGAGATGCAGGCGTCTGTGTCATGCTGCGACCGCAGTCGTTTCCGCGGTCTCCCAGCTGCAGTAGTCCTAAGCGCAGCAAACATCCCAGGCCCGGAGCCGGTGCGCGCGGCAGCTGGTATCACCGTCGGCCATCTACTAGAGGCGACCAAAAGGCTGATGGCCGAGCACCGCACCTGCCCTCACGCGGCGCCGTGGGACCACGACGAGCAAGGCAATGTGAATGTGGCACCGACGTTCAAGGGTGTGCTGCAACTCAGGGACAGGGATCTGTCCCTCCGGGCTCAACGAAGCTACCGGCAGCGATTCCGAGAGGATTTGGCGGGGGAGACTGCGCGGGAGCGGCGTATGAATGCTTACATCGCGGCGAAGCAGCTCGGTAGGTCTGATGCGTTTCGTGCATGCGTGGATGGGTCTAACGGTGTTATAGCGCAAGTTGCGGGAACCGAGATACCGACGATGGAACAGTTCATCGCGCAGAGCGGATTTGCCAATGCGCCGCTATGAGGCAAGACCAGAGGCGCACAGGAGGGCGACGAAGCGGAGAATGCTAGGTGATTGGGAAGGAAGTCAACCGTGCCACGGCCTACCGCAGCAACCAGGCGCTATCTCGAGGAGGATCCATGGCATTGTGTGTCTGCAGCCGAGTGGAGCGGCCATGAGGTTTCCAACAGTATCAAATCAAATGTGGTACTCTCGACCTAACAGATCAACCGCGCCACGGCCCATTGCAGTAACCAGGCGCATCTCGGAAAGTAATGATGGCACTGTGTGTCTGCAGCCGAAAAAAGCGGTGAAGGACTTTCCAACATCATTGAATCCAACCATGAACTGCATCAGAACGCCGTGTCACATTTCGTTTGCACTCGCGCTTGCCAAGATTCACATGCTTGTGGATGTTGCCACAGCACCGCTGAAACTCCTAGCGCAATCTCAGCCTCAAAACATTCAGCTCTATCACAGACACTTGTTCACCGAGCAACCGTACTCGCCGCCATTTGCATCGGTGCATCATTGCCATCTGGAGACGTGTGTGAGACGTTACGACGGACGGGGATTACAAAATCAACACTGCGGATGCGGCCAAGCTCTTGGACAGGCATCTCGAGCTAGAGCGCATCCTCGAAGCACTGAACTCAGCTATCCTGAGCCATACAACCGAAGCACCAGCACTGCTCACCCATGTGGTCAGCACGGCCGCAGATGCGCGTGGAATCCTGCTGCATCACTTCGAGGCTTCTTTGCCACTTCGCCTACCAACAGCGACATCCGGGATCGTAGCAGACAGGGCTTTCGGTGTCGCTGAGCTGTTGGAGCAAGTCCTACTCTACCTCAGTGCGGTAGACCTACTTTCAATCTACCAAGTCAGCCGACGCATGGCAACTGCAATCACCAACTCGCCCAAGATTCAGCGGCGACTTGGTCTCGAGGCCGACACACGTTCTCCGTGGACGTCGACGATCCCGGTTGATCCGCTCAGCGCTTTCAAATGCGACCTGATGTCAATCACCTCGTCGTTGGGGGGCGCGCCTGAGGACCACTATTGTATCGAGGATCAAGTTGTCACTGTTGAGGCCTGTCTCCGCAATGCGGCTTCACTGCCACGCATCGGCTCGCGATATCGCTCCATGCTGATTTGCCAGCCTCCTGTGCACGAGATGAAGGTTCGACTCGACTGCTGTCCGTCGGAGACCGATTGGGGCAGCCCGCGCCCAGACTCGAAGCGCTACCCTGCATCACATCACCTACCGGCATCACTCTCAGCCACCTGTTCGATGTTGCGCAGCAGCTCGGGGAGCAACACCGCCTCTATCCTTTCGCTACTAGAAGGCAGCACTTAGATGACGGCCTAGTGAATGTCTGTGTCACATTCACAGCTACTGTCATGCTTCGCGACGATGATCCGCTTCGCTTGCGCCGCATCACGCGCGAGGCAGCGCAGGTGGACTACGATATGCGGTCGGGACAGGCCGGCCAGCAATGGCATGATTACTTGGAGGCAAAATACATTGGTAAATGTCTCTGCTTCGGCATGCTCACGGCTATCCGCTCATGTCTTGCGTATGCAGCACATCGCCAGAAGCTCCCCATTCCAACAATGGCGCAGCACAAGGCGGCTGTAGCAGATAAGCAAGCTTGGTTGGCAGTGGCTTCTGCTCGCTAAGGAAAGTGTGGTAGACTGGGAGTCACACTGCCAGCAGCCTACGCCAACAGAGAGCGAGTGCAGCGATCAGCTTACCGAGGGCCTCCAATCTCAATACATCGTATCAAACGTGGCCGAGATATGCAGGGCTGTGCGTTCGCGAGAGAAGCCGAGCCGTGCAATGCTTATTGTCTCTCTTTGGCAGTCAATCATCAAACACCTCTGTAATTGAGGTTCGTCCGTACCGCATGTATGCCCAGTATCACAATGTTTGCATCAGCAAACTCCACCCACGTTAAGTTGGAGGGTACGAGTACTAACGTACTAGCAACCCTCTCATGACGATGCAACACGAAATCAGCCAGCGTAACGCGCAGCTGTTTGTCCAAACCCAGCGTGATCTCGGAAACATCATCCACAGTCTCCGTCAGCGGGACGGACCAAGCGATGCAACGGCTAGCAGATCAGCCACATTCGCTGCCGCCGCTGCTAAGATACAGGAGGCGCAGGACATGTTGCTCGCCAACCTCACCCCTACCATCGTACCATTCTTGACATCCGAAGCGTCCGCCCTTCGAGCGGAGCAGGCCTTTGGCATCCCGGAGCTCGCTGAGCATTTCCTGCTCTACCTGTCTGCTCACGACTTGAACACAGTGCAACAAGTCAACCGCCAGCTGCGCGATGTTGTCGCCCAGTCGGTGAAGCTCCAGCATCGAATAGGGGTTAGAGCCGACCACGGCTCGGTTTGGGGGTCGAACTTTCCGAAAGATGCCCACAAAGCATTCAGTCGCGAACTGGAGCAAAGTCGAGGATCGTACCTGTACAGTGTTATGGGAATGGAGCAGCACAGCGTTAGTGTCCTGGCTACTATGCGCAACGTCGGATCGCCACCTTATGTCGGCCCGGCCTACTGCAGGCTTCTCGTGTGTCAGCTGCCAGTCACGGACATGCACGTGTACATCAACTGCTGCAGGCCAAGATCAACACCCAGTGGCAAGCTGGATTAGTCTGATCAGCAGACATGGAAAATTCCTGGGCTTCGAAGCTCTGCCTCGCCCTCGCGTGACGTCTGCTGGTGGACTGACGATGGGCGAGTTGCTGGATGCCGCAATGAAGCTAGGCGAGGAACACCGTTATTGCCCGTTCGCTGGGTGGTATCAACATGTGTCTGATGGCTCGGTGTATGTTTGCTTGACGTTCGAGTGCAGTCTAGAGATGAGGGACGATGACCCTATTCTCTTGCATCAACAATATTTGGCATCTCGGAGCTTGCTGAACAAATCCTCCTCTACCTGTCTGCTTACCACAAGTTTGCGACTTTTGGTGCCAAGAATCACATGCTCGTCGCCACACTACCGGCCGGTGGCGTTGCATCGCAATTTTCAGCGCCAAAACTTTGCAATCCTCGCCACAACACCTGTTATTGTACGAAGCTTATCACCGTTCGACCTGCGCAATGAACAATCTGAGCATCGCCGCAGGTCGCCACCTGGCGGTTATGCTTGCTGACGGTCGACTCACTCGGACAGATTATGAATTGCTTCTCCCTGGCCTGGACATTGCAAACAGAGCCGCTGGCTCTCTGCAGGCAAACAGCACACTGGACGTTACCATGACCAACAACATTACCTTGAAATACCGCAGCGCAACCTACAGCGAGCTTACCGTAATGTCCCTCGTCTTCAACAAAGCCGAGCTTCTGGAGCGCATTCTGTCTCACGTTCCGCCACGCGCCCTTCTGGCGAAAGCCTCCCGCGTTTGCAAAGGTTTCAACCATGCCGTTGAGACATCCATAATTCTCCAGCGCATCGTGACCGATGCGCCTGACTGGACTGGGGTGGAGAGGCATGTCTTAGGCGAGGCAAGCAGGGTCATCCGGCGTTTGCGGAGGAGGATTGACGGCATGGAGGCCCGCATTCTTGAGGCGACTGGGAGCATCTACGTGCCGGGCCCGAGCGAGGATGGAAATGCTGACCTAGAAGCGGCCGAGAAATTGTGAGTCCCACTATCCGTACAAGGTGTCATTGATTGCCGTACTGATAAAGATTAATAGCATACTGGACCAAGATCCTAGGGTACTGAATGAGTTCGTGATTGAGCCGAACGTCGGGACTACGCTCATCTTCACCAAATGCGCGAAGGTCCCGAAGGGCTTGCGCGTGAAGTTCAAGGCCGGCATATACAAGGGAATGCCGGCGTGGGTCAGCATAGCAACCCTGCCAGAGGCGCTCATCAGCGCTTTCGCCATCTACGTCGCTAAGCTTCACGACAAAGCTCAGGGTTATGACAGGCGGGATCATGACATACACCAAACCATCATGTCTTCAGTGAGCTGTGCGACTGACCGGGTGTATCACCGCCTGTGTGCAGGGTCAGAGATGGGGACCTGCCATCCGAGATGGAGTACGCCTGCAAAAGATGCACTAACAGCCGCAATTTCTGTGTGTTCGGGCGCGATGATGTGTTCGAGGTCCTGCCACTTGCAGAGGAGCTTCGGCGTGGCGCAAGATCTACTGAATTGCGGTACTGGATAGCTGAGAGCGGGCGTGCTGGTCTTGGGCATGATCGCCTGTAGGAGTCGAAGCGCGGAAACCATGATTGAGATTGAGCTACCCACATTGTATCAGATCAAGTATGTCTTCGTCATACTCTAGCGCGCAATGAGTGCAAGACTCGCAGTGAGCTGGACGTGAAAATACTCAGGGGGGTGGCGGGTGGGGAATTGCTCGGCCAATTCGCGGCAGTGGCAAAAAACAAGTGTATATATCGAATACAAATCCTGAGTAACCATCAAAGAACCATCAGGCACTTCGTGTTCGATTGTTTCTCTCAAACCCCGGCTTGGACTTAGGACTTCGGGCGCCTTGTAGTCGGAGTGATCTGGAACTGAGACTTCGGGCGCTCAAAGGTCATGGTTGAACAGAGTTTTTGCTTCGATGTGATCCGATTTCGTTTTGTGTTCTGGTTCGAGCCAGCCATACCAGTTCTGGGAATTGTTCTGATGGTAGCTTTGATTTTTCAGCCACATGTCTTCGTGCTTTCACATGCAAAAGCGGCCGGAGCTCGGACGTCAACCGAGCCTGTGGTTCGTTTGTACCGCACTGTGCCCGTCAACATGTACCTGCGGGCAGCAGCGGCTTCAATATGCATCAGCAGATTTCATCCACGTAAAGTTGAAAGGAGCGATTACTTACTGCCCACATTAAGTTGGAAGGCACGACTCTTTCCTTAGCAGGAACCCTCTGATGACAATGCAGGTGTCCCGTTCCACTGATATGCACGGTAACGGGTAATCCAGGCAGCGCACCACTGCAGTAGGCTCATGCCATGTGATCAGAAGGGCTTCGTGATCTTCCCAAGACCGCCACACCCCGAAGCAGAGAGCAGTGAATGCAGCTTTACTTCAATCCTCCAGCAATCGCGGCGTCATTGAAGCTTCAGCAGGCATTCTTACATGCCACGTCCTCGACACATCGCTCGAGATCGTAGAGCCTTCCTTGTATACCTGAGCACCTGCACGTCAGCACCAGAAGTGTCGTCTCCGTCTCCGTCAAGCGGACATTCGGCTGCACAAGAAGCTCGGAGGTGAGCGGTGAGTCGCGGCACCGGTCGAACTTCGGAACGCTTCGGGGCAGGTGTCGCGTGGCGCGGCGTCATTAGTATTGCTGGCGACTCGCGGCTCAGGCAGGCGCGCAAGCTGTAAGCTGTTCTGTTCATGAACCACCACCACATCGCCCGCCATGCACCGCAACATGGCCCGTCTTTTGGGCATATTGATGCTCTTTGGCCTGGCACTGGCGGCGAAGAACGCGCAACCGGCGGTGGAGGAGACGGCTTTCGACTCGATCCCGGCCAACCTGTTCTACTTCGAGGACTCGGAGGTGGTGCTCGTCACCGACTTCTCCACCAAGACCACCTACCGCTCGGATGACGCTGGCGTCACCTGGACCCCCCTCAAAGGGCCGGAGCGCGGCGATACACTCGAAGTGCTGAAGCACCCGTACGACAACCAGGTGGCTGTCGTGCTCGGCTTCAGCAAGCAGCATTGGATCACCAAGGATCAGGGCAAGAGCTGGACCTCCTTCACCGTGCCCGAGCCGCCGACGCTCGCACGCCTGCCCATCTCCTTCCACGCCAGCGACTCGGACCGCATGCTGTTCCTCACCGCCGAGTGTCTGGGCTTCGACTGCACGGAAAGCGCGTACTACACCACCGACGGCTTTGAGTCGAACCCGAAGCTGCTCAAGGAGGATGCCCTGTCCTGTTTGTACGCCAAGAGCACCGAGCTGTTCACAACCGGCGACAAAGAGCGGGATGACGACCAAGTCCTCTGCATCGTCAAGGGCTCCTTCTCGCCTTTCTCGAGCGATTACCGGCTATTGACGTCTTCGAACTACTTCAAGACGGAGGGCGTTGAGCCTGCAATGAGCGCGGACGGACGGCCTGCCAGCGGCATCATGAACTTGGCGGCAGTCAAGAGCTATATGGTGGCCGCAGCGAAGAGTGAGGGGACTACAGAGCTGGCCATGTACGTTACGGACGATGCTCAAACGTGGCATCGCGCAGAGTTCGGAGAGCACAAGTTGGAGGAAGATGCATACACCCTACTCGAGTCGACGAACTATAGCATGCAGGTGGATGTCCTGACCACGAAGCCAACCTCTCCGATGGGCGTACTGCTAACGAGCAACTCCAATGGCACCTTCTTCACCAAGAACATCGAGCACACCAACCGGAATATGCGCGGATATGTAGACTTTGAGAAGATCCAGAACATCCAGGGCATCGTGATGGTGAACACAGTGGACAACTGGGAGGAGGTGGAGCGCAAGTGGTTGGCAGAGAAGGAGATCAAGACACAGATAAGCTTCGATGACGGACGGACGTGGCAGGCGATGAAGGCTGGAGATGACAAGGACCTGCATCTGCACTCCGTGACAGATCAACGCAACATGGGCCGCATCTTCTCCAGCCCAGCGCCAGGCATTGTGATGGGTGTAGGCAACACGGGCAAGTCTCTGGGCACATACGATGAGGGAGACCTGTACGTCTCGGACGACGCTGGCTTGACCTGGAGGCGTGCATTGCGCCGACCACACCTCTACGAGTTCGGAGACCAAGGAGCCATTCTGGTAGCCATCGAAGACGAGGAAACAGACGAGATCAAGTGGAGCTTGAATCACGGCAAAGAATGGACGACCGTCGCGCTCAAGGAGCTGGGCGTAGAAGGCAAGATCAAGCCTCTCGCCCTCACCACAACGCCGGATTCGACGAGCTTGAAGTTCATCCTCACAGCTACCAAAGGCAAAGGGAGCAAGCTACAGTACTACATCTACTCCTTCGACTTCGATGGCCTGCACGAGGACAAGTGCAAGAAAAAGGACTTCGAGAAGTGGTACGCGCGTGTCGATGACAAGGGCGAGCCGACATGCATCATGGGCCACACGCAGATGTTCAATCGCCGCAAGGCGGACAGCGAGTGCTTCGTCGACGAGGAGTTCAAGGACCCGATGCCGGTGATGGAAGACTGCAAGTGTACAGCGCAAGACTTCGAGTGCGACTACGAGCAGAACTTCGTGTGGGACGTGGAGAGCAAGAAGTGCGTGTCGGGCGGGCCGTTGAAGTTCCCGGCGTCGTGTAAGGATGGCGACGACACTTTCATGGGCACGTCAGGGTACCGGCTCATCCCGGGCAATACGTGCACGAAGAAGGGCGGACTCAGTCTTGACGAGCCCGTGGAGAGGGACTGCAAGGCTACGGAAGACACGCCAGCATCTGGCAAGATCAGCTCGGAGACGACGCCTTTCAAAGGCGACAGGTTCCTGGAGTACTACTACCTCGAGCGCGGCGAGTCGAGCAGCGGGAGCGACGAGACTGTTATCATGCGTACTGACCTTCGCGAGGCGTACATCAGCCACGACCACGGCGTCGAGTGGATGCCGATTGATACCGATGGCGAGGAGGTTGTGGCGATCTACCCGCATCAATACCTCAACGATGCCGTCTACCTCGTCACGCCGACGAAGACGGTATACTACTCGCAGAACCGGGGTCAGAAGTGGCATCATTTCGAAGCGCCGGAGAAGCCGAACCAAGACCGCCTGCAGATCTTATCCTTCCACCCTACGCAAAAGGACTGGCTGCTCTGGACCGGATCCAGCGGCACTGGCAAAGACGTGCAGACCATTGCGCACGTCTCCCGGAAAGGCGGCGAGGACTGGGAAACGCTACTGCGCTCTGTTCGCAAGTGCCAATTCGTGTACCGCGAAGACCGCGCGGACTCGGAAAAGCTGGTATACTGCGAGCAGTACGAGAACGAGGACCCGGACGCCGCCATCAACCTCCTGAGCTCGACCAACTTTTTCGAGAGCAAGGATGTGCTCAAGAGCGATGTGATCAATTTCGCTACGATGGCCGAGTACATCGTCGTCGCGCTCCGGGCCGAGGATAAAGAGAGTCTCAAGGTCGATACGAGCATCGACGGCCAGGTGTTTGCGGACGCGCGTTTCCCGGCGAATTTCAAGGTCCCGCACCAGCAGGCTTACACCGTTCTGGACTCGAGCACGCATGCCGTGTTCTTGCACGTCACGGTCAATAACCAGCTGGATAGCGAGTACGGCAGCATCGTCAAGTCGAACTCGAACGGCACGAGCTACGTGCTGTCCGTGGGCGAGGTGAACCGGAACGCGCCGGGCTACGTTGACTTCGAGAAGATGCAAGGGCTCGAGGGCGTGGCGGTTGTGAACCGGGTGGCGAATAAGGATGAGGCGGACGAGGGCAAGACGAAGAAGCTCAAGACGTACATTACGCATAATGACGGTGCGGATTGGGCGCTTATTACGCGGCCGGTGGATCCGCCGAATGGGAAGGCGTTTGGGTGCAAGGGGACGGATGATAAGTGCAGTTTGCATTTGCATGGGTATACAGAGCGCAAGGACCCGCGGGATACCTTCTCCAGTCCGTCCGCTGTCGGGTTGATGATCGGCACCGGCAACGTCGGCGAGTTCCTGACGCCGAAGAAGGAGGCCGATACCTTCGCCACGCGCGACGGCGGTGTAACGTGGACGCAGATTGCCGAGGGCAACTGGATGTGGGAGTTTGGCGACCAGGGCTCAATCCTAGTCATTGTCAAGGACGACGAGCCGGTCACCAACGTCTTGTACTCGCTCGATGAGGGCAGCACCTGGACCTCGTACACCTTCTCCGACAAGCCGATGATGGTTCAGGATATCACCACCGTGCCTTCGGATACCTCGCGGAACTTCCTGCTGTGGGGCAAGATCAAGGGCGAGATAGTGACTGTAAGTCTCGATTTCCGTGGGCTGGAGGACCGGAGTCAGCCGTGTGAAAATCCGGACAAGGCGGTTGGGGAGGGCGGGAATGAGGCGGACTACTACCTCTGGGAGCCCAAGCACCCGCTGTCGGATGACAACTGTCTGTTCGGGCACGTCGCGCAGTACCACCGCAAGAAGCTGGACGCCAAGTGCTTTAATGGCCGCGAGATCCAGCACCTGCATAGCATCGCGCAAAACTGCACGTGCACGCGCCGGGACTTCGAGTGCGATTACAATTACGAGAAACAGACGGATGGGTCGTGCAAATTGGTCCCTGGCCTGGATCCGCCGAATGCGGCGGATGTGTGCATCAAGGACAAGAATGCCGTGGAGTACTTTGACATCACGGGATATCGAAGGATTCCGCTCACGACGTGTGAAGGTGGGCAGGAGCTGGACTATACGGCGCGGTCGCGTCCTTGTCCAGGACATGATGAGGAGTACCAGGAGCGGCATGGTATCAGTGGGATTGGGCTCTTCTTCGCAATTGTACTGCCGATTGCGGCGGCGTGCGGAGTGGGGTACTGGGTCTGGCGCAATTGGGACGGCAAGTTCGGCCGCATACGCCTTGGTGGTGGCGGAGGCGATGGGCTCGGCGGGCCCAATGCTGCTTTCGACCGCGACGCGCCGTGGATTAAGTACCCTGTTATGGCGCTATCGGGCATCGTCGCGGTCGTGGCGGCACTGCCGATGGTGGGTGGCAGTATTTGGCAAGCTGTGAGCGCACGGTTAGGGAGAGGAGGGGGTGGGGGCAGCGGGTATGCCAGGCCGTATACAAGTCGAAGTTCATTTCAGAGAGGGAGGGGCGATTATGCAGTCGTGGATCCTGATGAGGGCGAGTTGTTGGGCGAGGATAGTGATGAGGAGGTTTAGGAGCTTGCTCGGTCGAGGCCTGCGACCTGATGGCACCCGCGCTCGCGGCCATGGGTTGGGTAGGACGCCTTTGTATCAATGCTACTGGTTTGGATAGCGGAGCCATGGATTGTTGTGCAGTAGCGAGGAGACTCGAGCGATACCATGTGTGTATGATGCCTGAGTTTCTTGTGACTGCTTGGTATGGCAGCTGAACTCATCACCTCAACTATCTCGCTCGCTCATCGCAGCGTCTCAGATCCTGTGGGCCGGACAGCGCTAGGCCATGGATCTCAGGCGCCTTCGTTGAGTCCCTTCACAGAAGCACCCCAGTCGTCAGCTGCGGAGCCATCGCTGTTAGCATCAGCCGCGGCGCCGCTTGCCGACTCGTCGTCACCCGCAATACCACCACTGCGCGAGGCCTCGCCGTCGTCCAGCCCACCCCAGCTAGAACCTTCGCCTCCTGCATCGGTACCGGGCCAGTCGCCATCACTATGTCCGTCGCTGACGCTTCGGCGGTCCTCACTTTGGCTAGCGCGAGCATCCCAGCTACGCTCCCCGTCACTGTCGTTGGCGAAGCCACTTGAGAGCGCTACCGAGCGCAGACCCCCGCTCGACAGTGCATCACTGCCTGGTGCCCAAGAGTATATACCCCCGTCTTGAGGCGATGCGATTGGGACGTCGTACCGGTCGTGGTTGGCTTCGTACTCTGCTAATGTTGGAATGCGCCAGCCGGCGTTGAAAGCTACATATGTTAGCTTGGGGCTCGGGTTTAATGGGTTTTGAGGAGCTCACCCTTGCGCTTGGCCGCTGTGTACACGCCCATTTGCTCTAGCTGTGTCTCGCCTTCAGGTTCCGCTTGACATGACCGTAACCATGGATTGCTGCCCCAGGGTCCTTTGACTATTGGAAAGGCATTTCGCTGCGAACGGACGGTTGCACTGAAGCTAGGATTGACATTCACTACGCCGTCGTGACCCAGCTGCCAGCTAGCGGCATTGGGGCACAGTCGGTGTTCTGTGACGAGCTTTGCAGCAACGTCGAGGACGTGGCCCACTGTTATCCCGCCAGCCTTCACTTTGAGTGGCGTGATCGGCTCGCCGTATAGTGGCGATGCTGCTTCTGGGCCGCCCCAGCGGATGCGGGCCTTCTTACAGCAATCAACGCTTACCTGCATCTCGGAGATGGCGGGTTGGCAGACAAGTATCTCGCGGCAACGACTGCCAACGCGTGGTAGAAGACCTGAGTGGAAGGACAGGACGATGTCGATACAGTCTGATTTAGTCTTGGGCGGGTTGTAAGAGCCATCTGTGTTCAGGACAGTGCACGAGAGCAAGTTTGACCAGTTCTCAAAGAATGGAAAGCACAAGATGCCGCTCTCACTCGGTCGGAGACCAAACTTCTGCTGCAACTTCGGGCTACCATCCAACACGGATGACGTGGCGCGCTGCGTTTGCGTTGCGGAGCGGATGTCTCGCGGGGATGTATGAGTGAAGATCTCTTCCACCAGCTCCGGGATGTTGAAGACCTGTTGAGCCTTAACTGCAGACTTGGTATTGGGCTTCCAGAAAACCGCCGCTTCCAGTTGGCAGGCCGCCAAGGCCATCTTCACTTCGGAGGCAGCCTTCTGTGCGTTGAGAAGGGCTGACTATACGCCGGCCGTGCCGACGCGTCCCCTGAGCACGTCGCGCACGTCCACGAGGCTTTGTTCGAGATATGAGTGCCGGGTCGTCGCACCTCTCAGCTTGCCGAGCAAGCTATTGTCGTGCCGCCACCAGATGGCTGAATTCTCGACTGTGGATAGCGCCATGCTCTGGGTAGGGTTGGGCACTGAAGGTGGTGGGCGATATCAATTTGAAAGCTGATCTGGTTTGCCCCCAAGTCGAATTGATGGACGGTGTAGTGACGGAAATCTCGTAAAGATTCTTTTGTCCGAGCTCTTGCCTGTTGGCATGTAACAGCACGATGTCCCGTGTTCCAAGGCAAGTTGCGTTATTGTACCGTGAGTTTTTACAGGCGAGCAGGGCAGAACAAAGACAGGCGAATGACAGATGGTACAGCCGTAGCCTATAGCTTCGCCAGCCCGGGCGACACAAGCGAAGCAATAGCAACGAATGGTCGGAACATGGGGTCGTACAACGAGCAGGAGAACAGACAACAGACCAGTGACAACCTCAAACGAGCGTGTCCAAACAAATGAGGCAAACCCACGCGGTTGTGCAGCCTAGAACATCGCAATACTCATCAAGCCCAAACCTCGATCAACAGCGCGCTCAAGAATCGGTTTGCCTTCGCCTTCTTCAATGGAAACCTCCTGTTGGTGTTGACGATGTAGGCACTGAGTGCTTCCCTGGACGGGAAGCGAGGCGGGATCTGTCCGTTCCTCTTCGCATCGACCAGGTCGAGGATGTTGACGTTGATCGCTTTCAATGCCTATCGCCGTCAGAGTGATGCTGGCCATATAACTGCGGGTGGCTTGCCTTCTTGCACTGGGTGATCGAACGTCCTGGTGGTATTCCTACATCGTCGCACAGGCGGTGCCCTACATACTTCTCAGCAAGCTCTCAGGTGAGTCTCGGCTTGATACCTACATCCCTCCAGCCTCGTCTCATCAACTCCATAGTTAATGTCGAAATGCCGCAGTACCCCGGCATCTCTCTTGGCTTTGCTGGTTTTGGTTATGGTAGTGCTTCGGTATTGGGATTTATATCGAGGTGGTGTTCTGCTCAGACGCCTAGGTACTGGGAAGCAGTGTCCGCAGACATTCTTATACTGGAGAACAGAAACAGCACCATGGGCATTCCGAAGGTCAAACCTAAGCATCCCGTGGAAGGTGCAAGAGGCACGTTTGAGACGCCGGCTGTAAACAGCAGGGGTTCCTGCAGGTATGCGTATTAAGATGCATCGCATACGGATGCATGGTATCCAAGCAGGGAAGAGGGCAACGGAAGCCTGGGTGTACTCCGGAAGCTTTCTTTCGGTATCAAGATCTTGGGAGGAAATGCATGCTCACGCTCGAGGCGTTTGATACCCGAACGACTATGCCACCCAAATCTCAATGCTACAGCCCGTACCGAGAAGAAGGAAGTCTCCCAAGGGTATCATACAAACAGCCAGCCGGCGTGGAGTATGTCAACGCCGACCATCGAAACCCGTAAACTTGACCATGCATGCAAGTTGCCTCCCGCGTCGACAGTGCAGTGATAGCTCACAGCACCAACACACCAATTGCAGCCAAACCAAGCATTGCAAGCACCACAGACGCTTTCGAGGCACCAGCGGCAGCACCTGTCGTGTCAGATATCGTCGTTGATGAAGCTGATGCAGCGGACGAAGTAGCTGAAGTAGAAGAAGTATCAGAGCTGGCTGACGTGGCCGAACTCGAACCGGACGAAGATCCAGTCGTGCTTTCTGTGGCTGAGCTCGAACCGGATGAGGCTGTAGAAGTCGATGCTGCGGCTGCGCTTGACCCAGAGGATGTACCGCTTGTTGACAAGGCCGATGAGCTTCCAGTCGCAGAGCTCGATTGCGCGGCACTGGAGGCGGCAGCACTGCTGCTGGCTACCGCGCTGAAGGCACTCGCCGCACCGCCTGTTGGGCTGGCCGTCGAGACGGCGATTGTCGTAGAAGGAGCGCCCAGAGTGACCTGAGAGGTACTGTACGCCGCCGTCGTGTCACTATCCAGGTAAAAGTAGGGCGTGTAGTTGGTGTTCGAAGCATCGGTGTCGTCAACGATCTCGACAGTGTAATTCCAGCCACGTGTGATCGACTCCGATGGCGTCCACGAGTACGAGCCGTTGTTGGCGATGCTTTCTTCAACCTATGAGTCAGCGCGTGCGATTTACGGCCAGAGGAATACAACAGACGTACGTGCAATGACTGTGCCAGCCACGAGATCGTTACTGGCGCCGCTCCTCAAGATCAGAGTAATAGAGCCTTGGGTTGTTGGATTCCATTCGAGATCCACTGCTTGGCCTGCAGTAGCCGAGAGGCCCGAGGTCGGGATCTTGAATGGATTGGCATTCTGGGCCAATACCAATAGTGGGCCGCTGAGGAGCGCCAGCAGCAGAGAGCGTGGCGTCATTGCGAAGATATTTGTTCTGGAGGTATGATGGCCAAGGAGGGAACAGTGTGGTAGTGTGGTGAACGAAAAGTATTGTTTCCGAAGCAGGCGCGCAGAGAAGACGAGAGATGAGGCCAAACGAGATTACACTTACTAGCAATTGCCCCTGTCCACCAATATGATACACATAGGTCAGCCGAGCATCAACAAAGGACGAAGCCTTCCAGCCTGATTCCTGAAGGTCACGAGCCGTGTCGATGGAAGCGCCAATACTCCTTTAGCGCAAATATTATATTGGTTACTAAGGGTGCACGGCCCAGCCTTACTGAGCACTGAGCTAAATATTGTTGCACCTCGTGCCCCTGCATGTGAGGCTACTTTGCGGGGAAGACTAGGGTCCCCATTGCGACGGCCCACGGGGCCGTGGTATGCGCAGCATCATCATGGTGATGTCGAGGTTGCTCAGGTTGCTTCCTTACGATGATAGTGACACTGCATCGTCCGCAAACGGTCCGGACAATGTACCTGAGCATCTCTCATCCCGACAGAGGCCCGACGCCATCCGTATTCACGCCAATAGCTTGCTACTAGCGTACGACCAGGAAATTGAGCCTCCCAGAAGGGAAGGTCGCGAAGATCCCGAACGACGGCAGTACCTTCACCAGCTCGATGCAGAGACTTGGAAGAGTGTAAGAAAACATGGTCGATAAGGACATTCCATCGCGTTCAAAGTATTAGACATTGAAAGTACCGCGCATACGATACATCAGACGCTGTGATATCGACCATTCAGCGGAAACACCAGACGCCAGCCATAACCGCGCAATGCTTGCGTTTCCGAGCATTGAATTTACTGCAGGTAAAAAACGGCAGCAACAGCGCACAGGAGAAGGGACATGGTGGTGCCCATCTGCACAGCCGAGGCGCCGTTCGTCGAAATGGAAGATGACGCGGATGCCGTAGAAGACGACCCAGATGAGCCAGAGCTGGCCGTGTTTGCCGCTGTATTTGTTGATGGGCTGCCCGCAGTCGAAGTGGTGCACGAAGCGGTCAATGTAGCCATGCTCCTAGAGCGACGGATTAGCGACTGCTCAACCCAAGGCTTCTTTCTAGCCATAGGTTCAGCTTACATGGTAGTGTTTCTCATCATCGCAGTTCCCGTGCCGGCGCTGGCCCCGCTTGTAGTACCGACTGTGACTGGTGCAATCGGAACGGTAGTTGACGCAGTCCCGTTCGTGGAGACCGTGCTGCTGATGTACGGGCTTGCACTTGCCGTGGCCAAAGACGAAGACGCAGAGCTGACGGCAGAAGCGACGGCGCCTTGCACCTGAAAGGGGCCGAAGTAGTTGAACTGGCTGCCTTGTGTGATCTCGAGCGCGTAGTCCGTGCCATCGGCGAGAGAGGTGGACGGGGTCCAGATGAACTGGCCGCCGGTCGCAGACGTCGTCAGAGTGCTCACCGTCTTGAGGTCGGTCGAGAGACCCTTGCGGAGGATGATAGTGACTGGCTGTTCATGTTGTCAGCACGATGCTGCGATGCTGCGATATCGCAATATGAAACTCACAGAGGTAGTGTCGTTGGTCGAGTAGGTGATGGCTTGTGTCGCTCCGTCAGTCACCGGGTTCGGGACATGAGTGAATGTGAGGACCGCAGACTGCGCAGCCGACAGAACGGCTAGGCCGCTAACGATGAGAGCCTTGTTGAACATCTTGATCTACTTTGTGTATTGGTGCGGTTTTGAAGACGTGTAGCTGTGGTTGTCGCGTGAAGTGAAGGGTGTGGTGGATGGTTTCAAGCAGAGAGCGAGTGACGTTAGTTGGAATGCTGCGAATGTTGTGAGAAGAGAAACAAAGGAATGCGTGGCAGCATGGAGGACCCAGGTGGAGGGTGGTCTCTTCTGTGGCCTTCTGAGATCGGCTGTCCAATCTAGGGCCTCTGCAGGCGGCGTCGAATCACACCCCTGGTACCCCGTATTCTGTATGCAGATCATCACTAGCGGCAGCCCACCAACGCTGTGTGATTAGGACCTGCATCGGGTTGTCCGATGTCGACTGGTCGACCGCAGTACTTCAGCACCAGTGTGGCAGACAGCATGCAAATCGTCTGCTGGAGGCAAAACTAGCCACTGACCACGGCGCAGAGCACGCACAATGCCTCTTCTACACTCAGGCTAGCGTATCATGCGCCCAGCAAGCTAACAGCTGTTTACGAGCCTTTTAGGACTCAGGAGAACGGCGCCATCACCTGGTCCTGGAGGCTGGGAGCCTGGGACCCGCAGTGCTGCACTGCATTGCAGCGTGCGGGGCAAACGCAGCCAAACGGAAGCGTCCTTTGGCTTCGGGCAACGTTGTGTCATGTATGGTGTGTTCCCAAGATTGTGCGACAGCACGTGTGGCAAATGTTCCAGACTTCGGTACCATACCGATCAATGCCATCTCCAGATGCCGGGAAACACGAACTCCACGCGTCGGTTGATGGCGAGGGATCCTCAAATCACTCATGCGGCGATGGGAGTTCGTATGGCCAGCGAGCAGGTCAATGCCGCTACCCGCAAGCTGTACAGTCCCATCAACCAGTGGTGAATTAACGTTCTTCGGCTACATGCAGAGCAGCTGGGGGACGACCTTTCTACCAATAGTCTCGTAGCAAGACTTGCATGATACGGCGACTGATGCTGGGCGTGGGTGACCCTACTAATAAAGTCTTAGGCCGTACAAGGAGCTGCTCAGCCTCTTTTGTACATGGGGCAAGGATACGGCCTCGGCACTGATAGTCTGCAACGAACTGAAGTACCGGCTTGATCCATCCCTAGCAGGCGCACTGCAGCGTTTCCGGTGTGCGCCCGAATTTGTCACTTCTGGGCTGATGCCTCGTTTGGTCAATAGGGCGAACAGTGCGGAGGAGAGTTGCGACATGGGATGCAGGCGGTTCGTCTGCTGTATGTCTTCCTGCGTTCCAGATGTCGACTCATAGGCTCAACACATCTATCTTCTCCGCATAAGCCTTCAGTCCAGGCCAAGCTTGTCGCACTTGCTCCCTCAATTCCTTTGGCGGCTCATCGAACTCGCCCACGCAAGTCCTCCACACCCGGTTCACCACACCACCTAATTGACTCTGCCTTCCGTACGATTTGGGTAGGTTCTCCCAGACTTCCATTAGCAGCCCAAGGAACAACATGCGCGTATCGCAACCCTTTCTAGCCAACGCCCCGGCATCGTCTTGATTACTGGGGTGGGAGTATGTCGTAGCCACATTCGTTAGAGCCCACGAGTCGATCAAATGTTCGAACCAGAAGGGCTGCGGAGCAATGACCGGATCGACCACGAAGTGCTTTTTGAGACCTACGTGCAACGCTCGGTCAACATCACCCGCGGCCGTATAGGCTGCGAACAGAGCACGCAGTAGATGGGGGACAGGCTGCCGGGTCAGTGGCCACATTCCCGACTCCAGACAGAGCCGAAGTGCGGCCTTGAGGTCTGCTACTCCCGTGCCCGGTTGAGCGCCGTGATACTGGGTCTTGATCGTCCTCATGGCCTGCCATGGCTTGAACGCCTCCGTCTGCAATGCTGTCATCCGCCGCTCGGCTTCGGAGCTATCACCACCAACCCGGTACAAAAACAGGCTGGCCTTGCTAGCGCCTTGCTTCTTCATAAGCTCGTCTGCGCGGCGACACCACTCCGGATTCAGGCTCTCAATCGGCTTGGCAAATGCATCCTCCCGCAATGTAACCCCCTTTGCGCACTTCGCACAGGTGCAGTCAAAGTAGTACGATTCTTTTAGCTCAGCTTGACGGATCGTGAACGGGTTGGTGCCATCCCGATACTTGATGAAGATCTCCTCGCCTTTGGCAACAGGTCTACTAGCCCTCAATACTGCTTGAGGACAATTGAAGATGAAGAAGGCGTTCGGATCGCACGAATGGTTGACCCTACACACCAGTGGGTCGAACCCGATGCCGAGTGATACGTCGTCCAGAGGCGTGGATAGCGTAAGAGCGTTGCAGTTGACGGCAAAGAAGAGGTGCCTCGCAACATCTAGATTGGCCTTGGAAGGCTCATCTGCGTACTTCCAGGCGCCGTAGGCCAACGTACAGTAGTCGTCGTACGTATCCGGATCAGCCTTGCGCACTGCGTCGAACTTCGGCGCAAAGCGTAAAACCTCCTTCACGGCTTTGTCATCAGCCTGTAGCCTCCGCAGAAGTTTGAGCGTCGCTCTGACGCCATGCGGCAGAGGTGGTCTATTCGGTACCGCGAGGACCTTACACTCGTGCTTATGCTCGAGCTTCCAGGCTTTGGATTGACACGCCTTGCTGCAGTATTTGATGGTATTGCACCCAGTACAAGCTTTCACTTCGGTGAAACCAGCGGGTAGACCCATTTTCCGGCTGCTAGCCCGCTCGTGAGGGTCAGTCGCTGCACGAGAGCAGCACCATGCACAGGTGTCGTCCAAACGGCCTTTGTCGAGCTCCGTTACAAGTGGCCGTGCCAATGACAGGATAATATCGCCAGGAGCGAACGTCTTCTTGGCGAAGATACCATCGCCGGCTCCAGTGATGGTAGACGGCCGGATCTCCACGTTATCAATGACGGACATAGTTATAGACGGGGCTTGTGTTTGTTGTTGGTTGCATAGAGAAACTCGAGCGCGGTGCGATCATGATATCCAAGAGTTGTGGCCCAGCTAATGCAGGTACCCGCTGCCAATCGGCGCTAGCGTGCAAAGGTCCATTGAACTTTGAAGAGTTGAAGAGATCCAGAGGAGCGGGAGTAGATGACCATGAGGCAATAGTGCAGCTTTGGAAAACAATGCGTTTACTATTTCGCCACTTACGAGGGTCCAGCTTCGTTGGCGTCCGCGCTGAAAAAGCCAGCCTTGCCCAAATACTTGATGACCTGCAATGCCAAGCGATCCTCTTCCTCCTGCTGCTGTTCCATCAGACGCTGGTATATGCTCTTCTTGTCCGCCGTGGCCGAATAGTCAAGCTTCGGCGCAACCTCTGGCCTAGGCTGCTGTGGTCGCTGCTGCGGCTGCATGACTCCCACGGTCCCTCTCGGTGGAAGCTCGTGCCGGAATCCACATGCATCGCCGTCTCTGCAGTAGCCACTAGCGATGTAGTACTTGCAAAGCAGCTTCGGAAGCTGGCCGCCGCTCGTTGCAGGCGCTTTCGATGTCGACTCCTCGGGCGGGCCGTCGTCATCCGACTCCTGATCGGGTGATGAGTCCGAACTCAGTACGGACGAGTCTGACAGCGCTTCAGACGACGTTTCGGAAGCAGCGTCCGCATCGATTTTGAGCTGGGAGTCTACAGCGCCAATCGCATCACGCGGCAGTGTGCCATCGATCATAGACTTCATGGCCTCAATATCACGTTCTTCCTGCACAGCGCGCGCTTTCTCCAAAGATGCCTCGCCGGCAGCAACTCGTTTGCGCAGTACATCCAGCTTCGCAGTCTGCTCGGCCAGATCTCGCCGCGCTTTCTCAATTGCGCTTTCCGGCTCTCGTTCTTGCTTTACCTTATTGGCTTGCTCAGTTGACTGTAGCTTCTCGGTCGTCTCTGATGAAAAGCGTCGGGTCTTGCTACTTCCTTGCTTTGTGCGAGGTGCTCGCGAAGCTGCAGAACCTTCCAGCACCGCCGCACCCGCAAGTAAGCGCCTCCTCTCCTCCCCAGTTCGCCGTCTCTCCGCCTCCTTCTCCGTCATGCGGGCTCGAGTCGGCCAGTTCTTCCTCCGCTCCTCCTGCCAAGCCGCAATGTCTGCTGTAGATTTGAGTGACAATACCATGCCGTTGTGCTCGAATGTAAGTTTCGCGCCCAGTTCTGCGTGCAAGGCTTCCTCGTCGACATCCTTGTCTTCCGCTTCATCATCCGATGAAGGGTACTGCGGTAGAGCTTCTCCTGGAGTCAAGCCAAGTGCATTCGACGCAGGCTTTCGGCTGGGCACAGGGTTCGGCGGAAGGCTGTTCACGGGTTTCTGTGGTAATAGGGATGCACCAAACCCTGGAATCACCGGTGCAGCCTGCGGACCCGGTTTCGGTCGTTCCACTGGTGGTGGGCGAAGTGCGTCCAGCTTGCGTTTATGCCCAGCGTAGGTGCGCGGCGGGGAAGTGGAAGGTGGCGGGACAGCGCCATGTGCAGTGTGCAACGGCCGACCTTGGTTGTAACCGTTGACATGTCCTGCGGGCCGTTGGACAAAGTTTGGATTGACATATGCGCCGGGCGGTAGAGCGGACGCAACCGCTTGGTTGTATGGCGGCTGGTAGATGCTCTGGGCTGGTTGCTGCGCTCCATATGTGCCGTTGCCAGCGGCAGTGCCAGCGAAATTCGGATTGGCGTGCTGATTGCCATTCGCGAACTGATTTCCTTGCCCACGGTGATTGCTTCCTCGTCCTCTGCCCCTTACGTCCTGGGCCCCACGCCCTCTACCCATCCCTCGACCGCCGCGACTTTGCGAGCCATACTGAGCGTTCTGTCCACCATTCCACTCTGGTGCCGCCTTGGGTGGTGGCGGAGGTGGCGGCGGAAATGAGAAACCTCCGCTCATCGTGCTACTACACCTCGAAGCTGATTTCCCCAGTCGGCTTGTTCACCAGTCACTGTATACGTGGATGTCTCCGGGCGCTGGTGGTTTCGAGAAGAGGAAAGTGCTACGGAGTTCCAGCCGAAAGCCACAGTCCGGAGCTCTCGGGCCGACTCGGCACGCGTACCGAGTGGCTGGTGGCTGAACCTGTGAATCTTCGTCAACCGCAATCTCTTCGTCTGGCATAGTGACTTACCGTTGTGACCATCGGGAAATCTGAAGTCTGAAGAGGTCGGTGGAGAAGTGCAAGGTCGCGTGCAATGCCAATGACGGGGTGCAAGCGACGATAGACTCGTGTGAGCGAAGCCCACTCATAATCAACGACACCGGCGGCGTCGACTCGAGATGTATACTCTAGTAAGTATCGTCCAATGTCAGACCCGACCATATCCTGACCCCAGTACAGATCACATTGGCGGACGTGGTCCAGATACCGCCGTCAGAGTTCCACAAGACGAGTATGCGTGCGATCGAAGACTTCGTCAACACCAAATACTCGGACAAAGTCATCCACAAGGTAGGCCTCTGCATCGCCTTCCACTCGCTCATCTCAGCATCCGAGGGCTTAATCGGACACGGCACTGGTATCGTCAATGTCAACGTCGACTTCCGCTTACTGGTCTTTCGGCCCTTCAAAGGCGAGATCCTGCGCGGCACTATCACGCATTCAAACCACGAAGGCATCTATCTTTCCATGGACTTCTTCGAGGACGTTATCGTGCCACCACCACTTCTTTTCGATAACACGAAGTGGGGTAAGGACGACACAGGCACCGAAGCCTTCATCTGGCGCACCGACAACGGCGAGGGTGGCGAAAACGAGTTCTTCTTCGACCGGGCGGAGAAGTGCTTGATGCGAGTGGAGCAGGAGGAATGGAATGACCTGTCGCCTCGGATGAAGAGGCCTGATGACTACGACATGGAGCGGCGAGACAAGTATGGCTTGAAAGTTGGCCCGTACCGGATCCTCGCCAGCATGATGCACTCCGGACTCGGACCTACACTATGGTGGCTCGGCGACGAAGCTCCTGCTGAGGAAGAGGCTGACGCAATGGAGGTGGACGAAGCCACAGAAGCTTGAGGTCATTGGACGAGTACGCACGGTATTGAGGACTGTACGAACGCATAACGAGACACAAGGTTGCAACACTGCAGCTAGCAAGATACATGCGCTGCGGGAACTGCTGCTCCCGTGCTGTCGTTATAGCCACCTCCCGAAATCGCCGTCACCCTTACCCTCGACCCATCAATCGTGGCTGCTATGAGCACTACCGCACAAGCGCTTTTCCGAAGCCCCGACTGCCATCACTGCTTTCCTCCCTTACGGCTCTCGCCCCTCCTATGTCCTGCAACCCGTATCCGGTCGAAGCGGCGAGAGACCGAGGAGAAGCCACCGCGCGCATCTGCGGTAGGACCGTCTGGCCATCGGTGATTCGACCTCCTGTTATCGGCCGACTTCCCAGCTGCTGACCTGGTGTTCAGCGACAATTCCGCCTCTTTATTAAGATCTGTCGCTTGCCCACCGTTGTGGGTCAATGCGCCGGGAATGAAGCTGGCCGCCTGCGCCACGTGGTGTCGAGGCTCCGAGGCATCCTGCTTGGCTTTCTTTTTTCGTTCCTTCTCTAGCCGCCTCTTGTACCGCTTCGCACGGTCTGTGCGACGCTCTCGACTCGCAGGGTCTGCGTCGTCAGACGCACCAGCAGCTACGACCGGCGCTTTGCGCGAGAACCGCTCCTCGGCGATCGAGGGTGCACCTCTGCTATCGGCTCGTAAGATTGTTCTGCGCAGATTGATCCCCAGACCATCTCCACCATCGTTCCGTGCGTTCCCCTCTGCAGCGTCCGAGCCTACGGTCATCATATCAGCATCTGCAGCCTGAAAGCACACCAATTTGATCCGGATGGCTTACCTCTGGATTGCGCATTGCATCTGAGGCATCCGTCACAAGCTATCATCAAGAACGGCTGGGCTGGGTTCCTTCGCCGCTTCTCCACCATCCACTCGCCACCGAAGAAGCGGAAGACATCCGCCATCTTCCCCTCGGAGGTACTGATTGGTGGCTGCGTCTTGCGGTCCTCGAACGTGACCAGAGGATCGCAGTCGTCCAGCGCTCCAGACAGTCGCAGCGTGCCGCGGAGCACCTGCATTGGCATCGGTTCGCCGAAGTCTTGCTCCTCTTCCTCCTCCGCTTCGGCGTCGGTATCTGTCACTTGCTGTGAGTACACCGGCTCCGCTTGACTCAGCGGGCCCTGGTGCCGGATGATCGGCTCCTTCGTCTTTCCCGCTGCTGCGTACCGGCTCCAGGGGTTGAAGCTATCTCGCCCATCGTTGGGCACGAGAAACATCACCTTCTCGCTCCACGTCCTCTCCGGCTCTTGTTGTTTGGTGCCGTTGGCCGCGCCTGACTCCGCATTGGCCTGGCGCTGCATGCTGTCAGCAAGGTCTATCGAAGCAGCAGACACGGTAGAGCAGCAACGTGGTATGTGGATGTGTGCAAAGGGTACTGTGAGTAAAGAAGTGCAAGGTTTTGAGGGAGTTTGGCGAAGTGTTCAGATCTCCGCCTGTGTTAAAAGTGCTGGTGAACTCCAACTACTCACGCTCAGGCCATTTGCGTCTCAATCACCCGTTGCATCTGAATTGTCGTGCAGCTTGGCTATATTCACTGGATTGGTTGGTCTCGCCACCAAGTCCTCTATATGCATTATACGCAGACAGAACCGGAATGTATATTCGGAAAGAAGACGTCGAGGAAACGCAGAGCTATGCAGTAGCATCAAGCAGAGTCAAGTAAGAAGGCGCACAGGGTCCTGAAGCTGAAGGGGTGTTGAAGCTGCTTCAACAGTCTCAGGGCCAGCAACATGGCTTGAGGGCAGCGTATTTGCTTTATCGCCTTTGCTATGGGCGACAGCAAACGAGAAGCCTGCAAAGCCAAGATGTCACAAAGCGTTATGAGACCAAATACACGGCCTAGCTGCGTGGACAAAGAGGTTCACTACGCTACGCCTTGACTCTCGGGACACTCGCTACTGCGCTCGCTGAATATCATCGGCGTTGCTGCGAGAAGGGCTTCCACAACTACCAGCACCATTGCCCCAGTCACCTCCTAATCCTAGATACGAGTCCTGACCTCTTCCTTTCCTATCGCGAACCACTGCATATCTCCAATCGCATCTTGCACCATCATATCGCACCGCCCACCTCTGCGGCAGCTTGTGGCTCATCAGTTCGAAGAACATCCACCCTCAAAGTTGCGAGCCGTACATCGTCTGGAGCCACTCGACCTGGCTGAGGCCCGGCGGCCGCACCTTCTGGTATGACGACGCCCCCAGAGTGCCGTCTTCTTTGTTCTTTCCCACGTGTACGTATCGGATCTCCGACACGCTGGGCTCGACGTTCTCTTTATCAAGGACGTCAGTCTTGTGGCTCGGGCGACGGTGCGGCTTCGTTGTGCCTGAAGGCTGGCTGACTCTTCCCTTCGCGACACTTTCACTACGATCAGTGTTCTCCGCCTCGTTGAAGACTTGAAAGCTTCCTGGAGACCTCGAGAACATCAAGCTGTTGAGGTTCAGCTCCTGCAAAGGTTTTCTCCCAACGCTTGGCTTCTGTTGAGCTCCTCCCACAGCCTCTTGGCTTTGAATGCGAGCGCCCTCAGGCAGACAGAGCTCTTGCATGCGCAACATTCCAGCGCGCTGCCGAGCTTCCGCGCCATCCAAGTCCTCTTTCCTGCTCTTCGTGCCATCCGAAGCCACTTGCTCGTTGTCCGCTCTGCAGTCCTGGTCGATGTAGATAGCTTCGAACTTCTCGACAGCATCCTGGATCTTCTCTGGAGTCGAATTGCAGCTACCTAGGCGACTCACATTGTTGCGCAAGATCCCCTCGGCCGTGGTGTGCACGATTATTGGAAGCTCCGACTGATCAGCCTTCTCTTTGGCAAATGCTCCGGATTCGATGAGCATGCTTTGGCTGGTTTGGACGGCATTCATATCCTCGCTGTTGTCGGCCG
Organism: Oleoguttula mirabilis; assembly: GCA_035135055.1. Classification (NCBI taxonomy): domain Eukaryota; kingdom Fungi; phylum Ascomycota; class Dothideomycetes; order Mycosphaerellales; family Teratosphaeriaceae; genus Oleoguttula; species Oleoguttula mirabilis. The sequence continues at coordinate 67,648 of JAVFHQ010000061.1, read as the reverse complement.
TGTAAGCACTGAGCTTGCTTCTCCAACTATCAACATCGTTGGCCTCTTGCAGGATTTCACTCGTCATGCTTAGGTTGTCTGAGAGACTAGGTCGCAGTAAGGTATCATTCGGGATGCTGTTCCACTGTGCCTCGGATTGCGTGGCTGTTTGCTCGGTCTGGAAGCAGAGAGGGACAGCTGCTCGAACTTGAAGAAGGTTGAAAGCGTTTCATAGACGAATGAAATCCTGTGTACACTCTTGGCAGTGTTACAAAGTATCGGATAAAGTTCAAGACTGCCACTTCAGGCAAGCGTTCTTGGCGACGTTCAGTGAATGCTGGGGCGGGAGGCATCAGTAATCGAGAAGAAGGCCTCGGATCACAGTCACACAGATGTTCGGCGTATTGTGCCAATGTCAGAGAGCTCAATACTAAAGAATGTTATAACGGCCATTTTTATCTCACGGACTAGGCTCCACCCGCCCTCCCTCGATCTATGCTTCCCAATGGACTGACGACGAATCTGCTGTCCCGTGGAGTGTTGCTCAGGTCCGGGCTAACATCCGGGCTCCTCGCAGCCGGCCGGCCTTTCATTGTTGCACCCATCTGTTCCTCGGGTGATCCAGAAGATCCAGCCTGGCCAGAATCGTAGCTAGTCCATGACATCAAGTGCTGCTTTCTCCGCACATCGTCGGAGAGCGAAGGGCCAGCCAAAACGGAGTCTCTGCCCAGTGTAGGGGAATCAGTATCTGGCGTGCGCGGACTACGCTGCTCGGCTGCATTGTCGAGACGTGGTTGGAACGATGTGTCTTCCATCGCAGCAATGTGCTCTCGGAATCTTGGAGAGCGGGAGCCGGAAGTTTGCGAGACCGGCCGCTTAACGGGCGTGCTGTCAAGCATGGCCACCGCATCCGCGGATGGGTTTGATGGCCGCTTGTACACTGTCGCCGGCAGGATGGCTCCAGCACTTTCCGCTCTGACGCCTGGTGGCAAAGACGGCGGTGGCCGATCAGGTGTGAGTCGGCCAGTCTCGCTTGTCTTCCGTCTGTCTTCATTCGCCTGTCGATCAGCCTGGGTGCTGCTGAAACCTCGATAGTAGCCTGTAGACGTACCCGGTCAGACCCATTGCTGCTCGCCCGGCTGTTGGGCTTGATAGATGCTTCGCTGACGCGTATGTGCAGGAGGATAGTACGAACCTCCGAACGGCGCAAAGGCGTCGTGAGCGGTGCTTCCTGATCGCGTATGCCCTCTTGCTGGGCTTGTGTTCACCATCTCCTGCGCTTCCATGGGACCGTGGATGATGTGTGTGATGGTTGCGCGGCGCTCTTCGATCTTCTTGCGGCGGTATCTGGCGATCAAGGCGATCAAGAGCAAAAGCAGGGCAAGAAAGGCGACACCACCAACCACACCACCAGCGATAACGCCGGTGTTGCTCTTCTTTGCACCCGATGAACTAGCTGCGCTGCTGTTTGTGCTTGTTGAGGACGCAACAGCGGTAGCGTTGACTTTTGCGCAGGATATATAGTTGCTCCCGCTTGTCGCCACATAGTCGTTGCTTGGCATCTGGTGCTTCAAGTAACAACTACCTGAGTCAAGACCGTCGTAGGTGAAGCCGGCGCAAGTGCTCGAGACTGAGCAAGCAGAAAAGCATTCCGAGTAGCCGCCTGTGCCGACCTGGATGGTGCTGTCGGAGGTGTAAGAGTTGTCCATATTGCAGTGGATCTGGTACGCAATGGTTGAGCTGTCCGTAAAGGTGGTACCATTTCCAGCCGGACAGGAAGGGGCAGGAGTTGCGATCACAGAACTCGCTGTAGCAGGCGCTGTGGAAGTAGCGCTGCCGGTAGCAGAGGCCGATATGATGGAGGATGTGCCGGTCTCGGTTTCGGCTGTCGACGTCCCACTAGATGCAACCGTTGTTTTCGATAGTGTAGAGCTTAAAACTGTGTTGCTCGTCTGCGTCGTCGACGTGTCACGTTCTGCATTCGTTGCCGAGGCGGTAGTGGTAGTGCTCGAGGTTGTTCCGTCCGAACATCCTCCGCCAGGATTACATGGATCCACCGAACAGCAGCCCTTGAACCCATTCGCACAACTATAGTACGCTGACCCACTCGAGCAGCTTTGCCGGTTCTGCAGGCCGTTGGCTGTCTCTTTACTCGCCTGTGTAGTTCGCGGAACCCCAGTGAATGCGTGAAGAAGTGCGCCCGACTTGCCAAACTTCCTCAACGTCTTGGTGACCTTTGTGAGGTTTGCGGACTCGGAGGCAGCAATAGACTCGGAGCTGTTAAGTATTTTGGTGGCGTTAGATAGCCCGGCGAGGTCTGGGACAATCATCTTGACGAGAGGCAGCTGTCTATATCACTCGAGTGACCTTGCTGAAGAACCGAGAGTCCATGTCAAGACCTCTAAGAGTTCCTGTATTACCATTGCGCCTTCGCCGCATTTGGAACATAAGAGCAAAGGCCTTGAACAAAGGAAAGCTTCCGGCAGGTTGTTTTCGACTATGCACTGTCGCTGCAACTATATGAGAGCATGGGAAGCGTGGAAAACTGGCAAGGAACGAACACCTACAGTGGGAACTCCAGTTGTTGCAAGTGGCATCTCCTGCGCTGGCGACTTGGCTGGTGACATCCTAATGCCTTGCCTGATTGCTGTGATGTCGGGAATGGCCCGCCGCGCTATGCTGCAGTGGAATGCAGTCTAAGCCCGGAACGAGCGCCTTTGATGCACGCAGCCCTCGCGCGCCCAACCAATGCCGTGGAACGTTTTCCGCCCTGCGCGATGGGAACAGAGCCGCAAAGGGAGTACGGTGAGATCTCTTCGTAAAGGCGCCGCAAGCGTAAAGCTGCACGAGTAGGGGCTCCATACCTGTGGTCTTTAGAAACAGCAGGCGGACGGCCCTGTTTGCCCAGAGCTGCCTGTGCAGGTGCGTCAGAAGCCACACTACTTTGTTGCCCTTTGGCTCTTGGCTGTCAAAAATCAAGCGTAGCCGTATTTGCGAGTCAGCGCACGTATGATGAACGGAACATAAGCCAAGAACGATTACGATGTCCTTCAACGACTATGGCAGCAGAAGATTCATGTATTAGCTTCGTCAGAGGCGGTTGTATCATCTGATGCCACCGCCATATGCTTGCCACGAGTTTGGTACTTGCTATGAAGCCAGAACACAGGAGCAGCCGAAAGGGTGACAGACTGTAAGTTTGATGGCCACTCATTCCTTCCCACACTTGCTCTTGAGCATGCATCTTCACCGTTGCAGTCGAGAACAGTGTACGCCGAAAGGCGGCCGAGAAATCAGCCTGCCTGTGCTCATCATGCAGCAGCGAGATCTGCCCTACGACGTCCTGTGGGATGCACCGTATGCAGGGTCATTCAGTCTCATCATGGATGGTTGTAGTCCAGTCAGAGTCTGCTCCCCTGGAGTCAACTTCGCTTGTCAACAGAATCTCTGAGCTTCCGAATCACGTCGGCCGGATCTTGGGCGCCAAAGACGGCACTGCCAGCGACGATGACATTCGCGCCGGCATTCGCAGCAGTGTCGATAGTCTTCTCTGATAGCCCGCCATCTACCTCGATGTTGAGTTCGGGATACCTCTTTCGCAGGGCCTCAACTTTAGGCATCATCTCTGGCATGAACTTCTGACCACCGAAACCGGGCTCGACGGTCATTACCAGGGCCATCTGCTTACCGTCAGCAATATGAACCCCAAATCGTGAGGACTGGGCAGATATACATCTGGCACCTCATCCTTGTTGGTGTTGTCGAATAGCTCGTACAACACGCTCACATCCGTCTTCGGCTTGATGGCGACACCAGCCCTCATGCCTTGGTCGTGGATATACTTGATGAGCTCCTTCGGGCTTGTCTTCTTGTCACTCTGAACCTCTGGGCTCTCCGCAGCGGTAGAGTCAATGGCAGCTTCATAATGGAAGCAATACAGGTCGCAGCCGGCCTTCTGGAAGTCCTTGACCCACTTCTTTGGCTACTGCGGTGGTCAGACACTGGTGTTCTCGCGACCGAGCTTTTACGTATCCCGCACCTCACTGATCATCATGTGGCAGTCAAAAGTGCCCTTGGCCAAGGCGTGCTTCGGCTTGTCTACGTGCGACCTTATCTTGGTGACCACAGGCGCGCCGAAAGTCATGTTCGGCACGAAGTGACCATCCATGATATCCACATGCAACCAATCTGCGCCTTGTCCTATCGTATCCGAGCATGCTTTCCCGAGCGCGCCGAAGTCTGCACTCAGTATCGACGGCGCGATAATGGCTGGCGGGGACATCGTGCTGTCGGTCTGCTGTTCGCCGGAGTGGGGAGGCTTGTCGTCGGAGATCTCACGAAGGCCGAAGGGAAGGAATTGAGAGCTGCGGGGTTGTGTCGAGGTGGGTGAGGTGTAGGCGAGCACTACGACTGTCACTCCACGTTCACGAAAAGTTGGGAGCGTCGAGCACCAACGTCACTAATTGTGGACGTGAGGTCGGCCGACTCCGGAAGCGCCGACAAGGCCACTCCATCTCCGTGTCGACCGAACATCAACCACGTACTGAGACTCGAAAGCCGCTGCAATATAAATACGAGCCTTACGAGGCACCGACTCGCCTGTTGGAAGGACGACGTACTCTTCAGTTGCCACGCTGACCCAAAGCGGTGAAGCGCTGCCAATATCAAGCCTCATGTGGTGTAGCAGGGATGCGAGGCGTTCATTGGCTGAGACTGCTCTATACGCGCCGACTCCAGACTTGGCCTCTCTCCTCGGCGCTACGTCTCATCCACTCACGCCTACCTACATGATCCTTCGCGCCCATGGAACGCGTGGGAGACCCGTCCTCTGACCGTTTGAGGTCGCTGCAGGTCCCGGAAAAGTCGGCGTCCAGCAGCTCATCCTCTCAGAAGCCAACCAGGCCTCCGGGCCAGACGATGAGGCTCTTCGAGTCTTGGTAGCGCCAGCCATGGCCACCAGCCCCACCGCGGACGGCATGCGATTCTGCTAACCGCCCTGCACGCATTATTGCGTGACGCTTCGCTGGCGCTACCCAGGCAGACGAACAGGTTACAGGTAGGTCGGTATAAGGATACAGGAACCGTGCCGCGACTCGACCCTCCCCGACCTCTTGCTGTACCTTTGGCTTTGTGTCGGTTGTTCATTCTTTTCTCGTTTCTTGTCTCGCATTTACCTGCTTTCGCTGTTACTCTTCGTTGATCGAAGCTTGTACAATTCAACCGCTGGTCGGAACCATACAGTCGTTCGGAAACCGCTAGATACACCACCAAACAAAATACCTCCACTCGAGATCACCTGCCAGTATAGCAACTACACAGCCAGAAACATGCTTCCAGCAAGCACCTTCAACCCGACGGCACCGGCCAGAAGAAGCTTCCGTAATACAGTGATCGAGGACACGCCGCAGGTCTCTGTCCGCCGCGCCCCACCACAGAAGCTCCCAGAGCGGCCACAGATCATCTCGCCTATGAGTGACGATTTCCCAACACCACGGGCCAACACCACCTACGTGCCGGTCCAAGCCATCCCTGAGAGCCCAGCGAGCTCCGACACACAGTCCGACCGCGAGTCGGTATGGAGCAAGCGCAGCGCGAGCTCTGAGTTCGATGAGATGTACGACGTCAGCGAAAGTGAGACAGAAGAGCTCCCGATCAAGCTGTCAGCTTCGGTCAAACGGCGTGTAGGCAGTGACCGGAACCGTTACCCATCTGTCATTATCCCATCACCCAGCCATTGGCCCACGATTGAGAAGCTGCAGTCTGCAACCGCTCTTTCACCGCCGATCAACATTGTGCTTTCGCCATGCGCTCTCAACCAGCTGCAGCAGCGCTCGCTCCGCGTGCCAAGCTCATCAACTGCACCGTCTCTCGATGGTAGCATGACCTCCGAAGAGCTCGCCATGTCGAGCTGTCCATCTACACCGGATCTTGCACAGCAAGCCGACGGTGAGAACGCATGGGAGGTACCAGTGCAACTCGATCCTTCCGCGTTCTCTGTCCTGCGCACCATCCATGGGGAGGAGGAGCATGAGCAGCTGGAGATCGTCCTCGAGGTCCCCGAGGAGGCCATCAGCGAGATGAGAGAGATCGTTGAGTCGCCACCACTTACTGGTATCTTTCTCGGTCTCGATACAAGAAACCTCAAGCCTGCAAACGATGAGGATGCCGATGACGAGCTGTCCGCGCTGTCTGTCCCGTCTCCAGGCGGATTTTTCGCCTCCTTGGATTCCTCCGTCCGCAAGACCTGGTCTGGTGTCGAACCTACGCCGACCACCAGCACCGCAAGCAGCTTCTACGGCGTGCCATTTCGCTCCCAACGTTCGTCCGAGCTTCCGACGAGTACGGCCGAGTCGTTCTACAGCGTACCATGGCTCTCACGTCCAGAGAACACAATCGAGCATTCTGTCCCCTTGGCCTCTCCCCAAAGTGAGCGCGACCCGATCACTGCTCGCAAGGCTGTCTTCTCACCGACTGTCGCAGTTCAGGAGGTCAACGAGGTCGACGAGACTTACGATGCTGCTCTCCAGCACACTGCCACTGCTAACATCGACCGAACACAACTCTGGCTCAGCTCTCAGACCGATTACATGAAGGCCATATGTGAGGACGACGAGGTTGCCGATAGCTTCAAGAATGTCGAGGATGCTGTTCCGAGGACCCCCGAGGAGTCCTCTCCGATGTCTGCAGGCTCGTCACCGAGCAAGAAGTCGGTTCGTTTCGCCGACGCTGCCAGCAAGACCACTAAAGAGGACACCATGGCTACCGCACGCAAGCGCATTTCTCCCATCCACGACGGTACCTTCTGGGACGGCTGGCGGCACACCAAGCGCTCCCAGCGCGCTCGAGACGTCTTCCGGCACCGCCAAGCACGCGCTGAGGCCGAACATGTTAGGCGAACAAGCTGCTCAAAGCAGCACGTCGAGCAGCTGCAGGGCAAGTACGAGATCACTGCCGCAGATCGCCCCGCACCCGAGCGGCCGGTATCTTCCATGCTTCCAGCGGCACTCGAGGACGAGATGAAGGAGGTCATTGCTCGTGCCGAGCGGGAGAGGCAGGCGCTTGAGCAGATGCAGTCTTCTACCTGGGCCCTGTCTGCGCAAAAGGAGGTCAACGGCGGTCGCCTCCTTACTAGCCCGATCGTTGCATCGTTCAAGAGTCGCCAAGACGTCAAAGTCCTTGACCTTGCCGGCCAAGTGCACTGCAGCTGGGCCTGGACTGTTGCAGCCGAGCACCCACAGGCTTCAGTCTACACTACCGTCTCTTCCGATGCAGAGGCACATGTCGCCGAATCTGCTCTCGAAGGCCCAAACAACCACTTCGTCGCTGTTGCACCCAAGCCTTGGGAGTTGCCGTTCGATGACGAGTCCTTCGACGTCGTCTCTGCCCGCAACCTCTACGCCCACCTCAAGACTTCGTGGCCCAAGGGCCAGGCTGCCGATGAGTGGGATCTTACACTCCGCGAATGCCTCCGTGTGCTGAAACGGGGCGGTTTCCTCGAGTTTGACCTGCTCGACGCAGAGCTCGTCCACCCAGAATCAGCTGTTCAAGCCTTGGGCGTAGAATTCGCCTTCAACCTGAAGACTCGCGGCTACGACCCATGCGCCGGCAAGAGCTTCTTGCCTCGCCTCAAGCGAGCTGGCTTCGGGGACATCAAGCGCGCTTGGATGGTCCTGCCGATTGCGGACGTTGTCCCGCGGTGGACGGATTCCGGCAAGACGCCCAGCAGCACGTCGACGATCACTCCCGGTGCCGGTCGCGAAGACTATTTTGGCACGGCTGTCCCTGAGCGTTCGATTGGCCCGATGGGTGAGATTGAGCACTACGAGCCACCGGTCACTGGCAGCACCAAGGACGTCCGCGCCATGACTGGTCTTGTCGGGGCAAGGATGTGGGAGCAGTGGATGATCAAGCTCAACGGCGAGATGGGCCGCAGTGAGGAGAGGTGCCTGGAGGGTGTCGGTAAGGCGCTTGGGGAAGGTGGCCGTGGCAATGCTGCATGGAGGTGCCTTGTTGGCTGGGCCAGGAAGGGTTGCTAGATAGAGGTGCACGGGTGTTTGTGGATCGCGATGTACTACCTAGTAATAATGAGCTACACTGTCTCTCGCTCCCTGGTTCACTTCACTTGAGCAAACATGTTGTCGTATCCCCTGCATGTCTCGCGATGCCGCTGCTCTGTGACGCGCCAAGTTCTTGTGCACGTGACCTCACTTTCTAGCGTTCCGCCAAACTTCAAACTGAGGAAGTGACCTTCAGACCATCGATCACGCTCAAACATGCCAGCGCCGACTCGATAGCACAATCACTTCGACTGAGACGCCAACATGCTGTTCTTCAGCTTCTTCAAGACGCTGGTGAATCATGAGGTCACTGTCGAGCTCAAGAACGATATCTCCATCAGAGGCACCTTGAAGAGTGTGGATCAGTACCTGAACATCAAGCTGGACGACATCACAGTGGTGGAAGAGCTGAAGTACCCTCATCTGGTACGTTGAATCCTCGGGAGCACCGACACGCTGCAAGAGGTGGACAGGTACACATGACGTGGGTTTGGTGCTCGGTCATCGAGAGGCTCGAGTGATCCGTAGTAGGGCGCAGTGGGCCGTGACATGGCATACAAGACTGCGAAGCATGAACGGCTGACTTTCTGTGATACAGAGCTCGGTCAAGAACGTCTTCATCAGAGGCAGTGTGGTACGCTACGTTCACCTGCCAGCAGCCGCAGTGGACACACCCTTGCTAGAAGACGCTACACGGAGAGGTATGGCAGAAGCATCGGCCTTCGCCTCCGAAAATACCTTGCTGACGAGGTTTGCCTTCACAGAAGCATCACAGACCGCATCAAAGGCGAAGCAGGGCTGAGCGGTTCATGGACATCTCGACGAGACGCGCAAGCCATCAGTCACTGGAGCCGCGATCAGCGTCATCACTCCCTCGAAGAACGGAGAAGCCGTGGGAGCTTGTCTGACGGCCTGCATCGCCGGTCAAGTAGCACACTCACATCACTCTGCTGGCGATGACCTGTGCTCAGCAGGCTGAGGCGACCCAAAGCGTATCGGCCATTGGCCAGAAGTACGTAGCATGCTTTCAAATACATTCTGGTTTCCTTGAATTGGACATCACGTTGCGTTTCAGTACGCAGACCGTGCTCGGCTCACAAGCCTCACAGCCCCTTGCGCAATGCGAGAAACAAAGAAAACCACAAGATGCCAAGTGTCTCATATTATCGCGCGATTGATGTTTACCTGAAGTTTCTCGGAAGAGGCACAATGACACATCGATGGACGTCTGGTCACGCAGAGTGTCTGCTCCGCCTTCGTGCAAGGTTCGGGCTGTCATCTGCAAGGTACAGGACCACGATGCAGCTTCCCGCTCCACTTCTGCCAGCTGAGGCATTGGATTGTGCTCATGGGCATGATAGGCACGCATGACTGATGTCATGGCAGACAAGAAGCATACTGAGAGTTAGAGGGCTTGTATTAGCCCTTGTGTTCCACTAGCACAAAAGAAAGTGGCTTCCTGGGGCCGCTCGTGCGACCTGTACCACGGCTGTGTGTAAAACTAGTGCTTGGCCGGCATGGCAAACGAGATGAAAGGGGCTGTAACCTGCTGGACGAAATGTATAAAGAGGATGCAATGTCCTGACAATGACACTTCTCTGGCAGAAAGAATCCCAGCGGCATCGCAGACTCCAATTGCACCATGCGCAGCTTCATCATCACCGCTACCGGGCTTCTGGCCTGTGCTTCGTCAGCATACGCTACGAACTACATCATCAAAGACTACTGCACGGAAAAGGTTTACTTGTACTTCGCGGACAGCAGCGCCACGACGGGCCCGTTCGAGCTCGACTCCGGTGAGTACTTTTGCGTAGTGTAAATGGCAGGGTTTAACAGTTTTTAGGCGAAGCTTTCACTCAAAAAATCACCGGAAGCGGCCATAGCATTGGCGTTGTCAACAACACCAGCGACTACTGGTCTGCGACGGGGCCCAAGTGCATACTCGGCGTTACGGCCAACGAGACTGAAGCTGAGCTCTACTGGACGATCAGCACCGTGGACGGCGATTGCCTGCAGGGCAAGAGCTTCAGTGTGACTTCCGAGGGAAGGGTGCCTGATGTCTGCGGGACTACGACTAGCTATGATGGAGAGGTGCACGCTTGCGCGGACGATGGGAACGTGACGTTGACGTGGAACTTGTGCTGATAGTGAGTGATATGCATTTCTCATTGAGGCCAGTGCAATGCTGATATTACCTTCAGTGCTTGCGTATATCCAAGCAGTGATCCGGCTCATAGCCCAGGAACAGGCACCGCTTGAGGAGATTGTGGAAGATCAACACAGAGTCCACAGATAGCACCTAAAACCTCTTGGCTTCGACCCATCCCTCCCAATGAGCCACTGCTGACGTGCTAAGCTACTTCCATTCATAATGTGTGAAGCTACTACTCACTCATGACCATCGCAAGCTTTGCGGCCGATCACAAAGGCTGCTTGTTGATCGTTGGCGAGCGACACTTCTGTGTCAACCACCAATCACCAAGATGACCGTGTTGCCGACGGTCAACCTACTGTAAGATAGTTCGCCGTCGCTCCGCCACAATGCGCGAGGACATAGTAGGTGAGATCTTTACAGCCTGGGCCGGCTTCACCGTCAATGATCTCTGGGGTGGTGCGGAAGCATCGTCTTTGGTCTCTTGCTGTTCCTCAGATGCTGGACCATGACAACGGCTGCCTGATAGCCAACGTGGCTCTTGACGGCGAAGTGGAGCTCCCAACGATATAATACTGGTCGCGCACGAAGAGTATCAACAGAAGCGGAAAGTCTCGACGCTGATCACGATGGTCAGTTCGGGCTAGACCACTGCGAAGCAAACCGTAGAGACGTCGCTAACCGCAGACAGCTGATACCACTCTTTCATGATGCAAGGGCAGGGCCGCCGTTCATCGGATATGGACCGGCCACTTTTTAAGCTGTCTGTTCGCTTAGAGAAGCACCAATATTTAAAGGGCAGCGGGATCACACGAGCAAGGCTCAGTGCCGTACGCTCTTGACGTGACACAGTGAATTGCTGCACAAACGAGGCTCAGGCATGTGACAGGCTAAGCAAGGCTATTGTGCTCGGCGCTAGCCTCCAGATGCAGCAGGCACCCGTGCCCCACCTGACAACAGCTACAGCTTCATCCTCGCGCAACTTCCGTTCCGCCTTAAACATTCGAAGAGTCTTCATCTCTTGAAGCCGTCCGCAAACATCAGCATCCACGACGACAATCGATGGCGGCACCGCAGACTGCACTTCCACCTGGTGTGCTACCGACGCTGGTGCCCCGTCGAGTGCCCTTCACCCCGAGGTTTTATGATTTGTGTCCGTCACGAAACCATCCCACTCTCGACACTTCACAGCTCTATCGGATTTCCTGGATCAGGGCCGATGCCGCCAGAGTGTCCGAAGTCATACGCAGCGCGCTCGAACAGCAAGAGCACCTCGAGGCGCTTTCGGCGTCTCTCGGCGGGCTCGCTGCCACCTCTGTGACGGCCGATCCCACCACCAGCACCACCATCACATTGGACGATGTTGCCACGAGATTGAAAGACTCTGTTTCAGCGCTGCGCGAGCTCATGAGTACAGTCGTCCACCCATCATTTTACAACGAGCGGCATTCCAAAAATGGACTCCCGTCACGAGTTCATGATGTTCTCGCACTCCCGGAACTTCTCGAAATCATCCTCTCCTACCTCAGCGTGCAAGATGTGCTCAGGATGCTGCAGGTTAGCCGAATCTGCTTTAGCAGCATACAGCAATCACCCAAGCTGCAGCGCAAGCTTGGCCTTCGCGCAAGCGTTGATCCTTTCTTCTTCATTCCACTAGCAGAACCACCGTCCACCGAGTCTGTTGGGTTTGGCGGCACCCTGCTACCTGGCTTCTCATGCTACTCAAATGGTACGGTTTGGGATCACTTTCACTCGTTGGCAGGCCACGGGTCTGCCAGCGTGACAACGGACATCACAAACCGTGTCAGACTCAGTGCCTCCTTTGCTGCTGACCAGTCCGGCAAACTGCCTATCGTGGGCGATCGGTACCGCGCCGTGGCCTTATGTCAACCACCGATCACCGAGATGACAGCGCACGCAGAATGCTGCTCTCGGACGTTCTGGCAGCCCGCGCCGCCGCCCGCGCAGCTCTTCGTGCCGCTGCTCGCACCGCTCCCAATCGCGGCGACACCGACCCAGGAACAAGAAACGCATACAATCGCCGCCGCGAATGGACTTACCGTTGGCGACTTGTATGATTGTGCTGCAAGACTGGTCGAGTCGCACCGATTGTGTCCAGATGCAGCACCGGAGTACCTTGATGACGACGGTTACGTTCGGGTGATCGTCAAGTTCAATGGCACTGTGCATCTCAAGCATGATGACCCTGTACTCTCAACACAAAGCCATCAAAACCGGATGTGTTGTGGTTATGGTTTGAGCCATAGCGAAGAGGACGAAGCACGCCAAGCTCGATTGGAAGCTTACACGGCCGCGAAGCAGACTGGTACGTGTGGCGAAGTCATGATGGAGGGCCCTTAGACTGACACATTGGCAGCACGCGCGAACAATCAGCCTATTCCAACACTTGCAGAGTGGGACGCAGCGCAGCTACATCCTCGCGCAGCCGAGATGGATGCTTGACCACCGTGCCGGATGTGGCCGACTGCGGAACAACCAGCAGCTCTGTGGGGAGAAGGCGACAGGGGCTGGCAGCTTAAGACACGTTGAGGTGGCAGAGAAGCCTGACCCGGTGTGGAAACGGGTCTTGCAGGTGCGTGGTACAGGAAGAGCTCGATCTACCAGCTGGCGACAAGTCGCAACAGCAACGGGGCATGGAGAACGGCTCATTTGGATGCAGCTTCTCGCACACACCGGCTTCCAGAAGGCGGGAAAGGACTAGCGTCGTGCTTTTACTGCTTCTCAGTTAGAAGTATGCAGACCTCACGGTGATGAGTCCATGTATCGTCAAACAGTACCTACTACCCTGCACCGCGTTGATGAGAGATGCCGCACCGTTATTCTGGGGCCAATAGAACTGCGGCCTCGTTCTCGAGCAGTACGTTACACAAACAGCTGCAGCACTGAAACTCCACCTGCAGGCGCTCGGGGACCGAGTGCATGATGCGACAGCTCTCTTTTCCTGGAGCATCTACAGTACGATTGTTTTGTTTTTGTGACACGCTACGACGCTAACGCTTCTTCTTGGGTCATGCTAAGTCACCAGATGCAGCACTGAGCAGGCGGTTGCCAGCCACAGCCTTTCAAAAAGCTCCACCTCGACCTGATCTCTTCTCTTTTTCATCTCCATCTTCATCTTCGTACCGCAATCGTACGGCTGCCCGCTTGACGCTGTGACAACGAGAAGACATGGCCTACATACCACCACCAGTCCCTCTCGGAGGCTTCATGCAAACACATGCACCGCACCGCCTCACCCCACACCACGCCTTTCCACTCTCACACTTCCCCTCCGTGGAGCACAAACATCGCAGCGGTCCTGAAGCCCCCGGGAGAGTGTACCTGGCATCGTGGCTGGCGAGAAGCAATGACAGCCTGTCAGATGCCCTGCGCACAGCACTGGACACCCAGCAGCAATTCGAGACGGTCTCGTCGGTCCTCCGCCAACTCTCCAAGGACCCCGGAATCCAACAAGATGCCGCCAAGGCGTTGACGGGGGCAGTCGCCACACTGGAAGCCTCCACAGCCGTCTTGCGCGAGCTCCTGAGCGCGGTGGCCCAGCCTCACTTCTACAACGAGCGCCATTCCCCCGCAAGCTCGCCAAGTCGTATGCAAGACGTCCTCGACCTCCCGGAGCTCCTGGAGGCCGTCCTGTCGTTCCTCGACGTTCGCGACGTGCTGCGCATGCAGCAGGTGAGTAAGGCGTGCTTCGCCGGCGTCGAGCACTCGCCCGGGCTGCAGTACAAGCTCGGCCTACGCAACGACGCCGCTGCGTTCCTCCGTCTGCCGATCCACAACAGTGATGACTTCCCGGGCTACTGGTGCGAGTTTACCATCCGTCGCCCTCGCCCAGGCATGAAGCTGGACCCCCCCGCTGCCATGGGTTACGTACGGCACAACGGCATGGTCATAACGCGCCACATTCCCACGCACGGAGCGGTGGCAGAGGCTAACGAGGCCAACGAGGCTGCGGCGGTGCTCATGGCCAGTTTCAGCACTCAGGGCCGTGGCGCCTTGCCCGCCATTGGCGATCGGTACAAACGCATGGCTGTCAGCCAGCCCCCTTGTACCGAGATGGTGGCATTCACGACGTGCTGCGCGCGCACCTGGGGGCGGTCGGGCAGTGATGGTGCGACCGGCCCTGCGGTCTAGTCCAACACCCCGCTCGGCCTTACGATCGGCGACTTGTACGACTTCGCGGCCATGCTAGTGCCCGCGCACCGTCTCTGCCCGGATGCGGCGTTGCATGCCCTCGACCCGGACGGGTACGCTATGGTGTCGGTCGTCTTCGAAGGCGGAGTCAAGCTGAGGAGCGATGACCCGGTGCTGGGCTCGCTGGGGGTGCACGAACAGCCATCGGATTCCCTTCAGGCGGATGCGCCACGCACGCATCGCTTGCAAGCGTACACGACGGCGAAGCAGACCGGTAAGTTCGGGGGGTTCCGACGAGGACGTAGACGGCATGCTGACAGGCTTGAACAGCGCGTGACAGGCACGAGGACATCCCGACGCTGGCGGAGTGGGAAGCGACATTGCCTCCGGGGTGGGAACCGACGGTGGAGCCGCCGCTCACAGACTGGGGAATGCAGAGTGGTATGCGCTACCGCCGATCGAATCAGGCACTCGCGCTCACGTGAGGAGCACTTCACGCTCACAGCCGCGGCATACGATGACGACGACGACTACGACTGCTTTCGGTTCTGCGCGTAGACGAAGTTGGCGCCTGTACAATTATTAGCTATGTAGCATACCAATCCTCGAAAATCCATCAAACCCCAGTCAATGAAAACAGAGAACATACCGATAACCTCCAACCCATTCTCCCCCGCCCACCTCTTCAACCCCACCCCCTTCTCCTCATACCCCCAATGCTGCCGATCGCCCGGCTTGCTCAAGCTCAACTTCTCCGTCGTGCCGTTCTTGGGCGCCAGCGCCACAAAGACATAGCGGTGCTTGCCGGTCTTTGGCGGCGGGCCTGGAGGCTTGTAGGGCATGACCTCCACCGCTTCCGTGTGGAAGCCAGATAGCTGGGGCTCGTCGTCGGGGTGAGTGAGATGCACGCCCGTGGCGATCCAGTGGCAAATCTCGCTCCATTTCGGGTTGTCCCTGCTCGGTGCGTCTGGGTCGGTCAAGCCACGGTGAGCTGGACGGCCTTCTTGCGTTGCGAAATGGTAGGGTGAGCGTCTGGAGCCTGATCGATGAAGCGGACACTGGGTGCGTCCTGCATCTTCGACGGGTCGATGGTGTTGCCGACTTCCGCTGTGGCATTCTCCCAGGCGATGGAGAGCGTGAGCAAAGGCGTGAAGGCGTCGATGACGTTCGGTATGATCTCGGCGGCCTTCAATCTACAGTATTCATCTCAATCAGCAATCAGGCCGCTGTCTGCACCTAACAAGCGGGCGGCTCACTCCGAGATGAGGTCGGATGCCACTGCAGCTCGACCGAGTGCAGGCACCAACGGCTGCTGTTGTCCCTCCGTAGCAAGCAGCAGCGGACTCGCCACAGCGAGGCCAGCTAACGCGCACATGGCCAGTCGCAATGCCATCGCCTTCACGAGCCGTTACAGTCGTTGAGGTGAGTTGTCAAACTAAGCAAAGCTCAAGGTATTGTTGGCGTCTGTCTGGAGAGGGAAGCAGACGGTCGGAGAGCTCGTGTGCTTCCTTCCTCCTTCCCCCCAAGCTCACCCCGCGTCGCAGGCATGCGCAGATTTCTGCTGACGTCCATAACGGTTAGCATGCAGGTACAGGACCCCACTAGCACGGCAAGCAGAGACACATTGGCACAGTGATTCCCCAATACGGAGCCGCGAAGCGCTTTCTATATACACAACACACACAATCCCGCAGCCCTCGTCCGACAAAACGTGGCTGGCTGGCTGGCTGGCTGGCTGGCTGGCCGGCGCTGGTGTACAATCTAAGCAGAGTAAGAGTAGTAGTAGTAGTAATGCACACATCCCTGAACCCACCCCCTTCCCCATTCCCTTTCATCCTCTACAAAACCTCCCCAACAATCCGCGCCGCCTCCCGGTACGTATTGAGCAACTTCTCGCACTTCTCCCGCTCCAACCGCACCGCGTCGTCCTCGTACAGCAACTCCTCAAACAGCCCCTCCTTGTACAGCTCGCTGACCAGTCGATTCTGCACGACGTCCTTGCTGTGGTTGACGAGTAGATGCATGACGGCCTTGGGCACCTGGTCGGCGATGGACTCGCGCACAATGTTGAAGTAGGAGCTGATGAGGCGGCGGATAAGCTCGGTCTCGAGCGCTTCGCGCTCCGTGAGGGCGGGGCCGGCGGGGTCGTCCTGCGGATTAATTCAAGTCAGTGTCGGGGGTCAAAATGGGTCTCGAGTGCGATTGCCGCCAAGAAAAAAAAAAGGCATTGCATGGGCTAAGGAGGTCATGTGAACTTACCACGCCATACGCATCCCTCTCCTCCGCATACTCGTCAAACACCGGCTCCGGCGGCGCCAGCACCCGCGTATCCCCGCGCCGGAAGCTCGCCGCAATACTGGGCTCGATGTTCTGACTGACGTGCCGACTCCCCGTCGGCAACCCGGACATCGTGCCCGCCGCGCTCTGGCCCGGCATCAGCATGGCGCCCGCAGCCCGCGCCTCATTCTCCTTGCCGAAGAAGTAGTTGAGGAAGCTATCCCGGCCCGCACCGTTCGAGGAGAGAGCGGCTGCGCCGTTAGATGCGCTGCCGGGCACATGCCCTCCGAACCGATGGCCGTCGCGGCCGATGGCCGGGGACATACTGCGCGGCGCGTCCTTTGACTTCTGCGCGGATCGCATGGGCAGGACGCTCTGCTGCTGGTGCTGCTCATCCTCCACATCATCGTCCCCTCCATCGCCCGCCCCGTTGACGCCATTCAACTCTTTCCTTCTCCTCGCCTCCCGCCTCCGCTTCTCATCCGCCGCGGCGACCTTCTTCTCCCGCTCATGCTTGTCCTGCATCACACTGCTCATCGCCGCCGCCGCCCCAAGGAAGTTCGGGTGGTTGGTGTTGATATACGCCCGCTGGATAGATATCAAAGACTCGACGTACGACGACGACGGGCCCAGCCGTTCGCGCAGCAGGTCCGAGACGACCTCGATGAGTTTGCCTTGCAGGCGCGGGTAGCGCGAGAGTTCATTGGAGCCGCAGGTATGGCCGATCTTGATCAATTCCTCGTAGACGAGCTCCACACATCTTTGACTCGGCATCTCCAGCAGCTTGATCTGCGGCTTGACCAGCAGATCGAAAGCGAGTTCGGGCACAAAGAGCGAGGGCCGCGGGCCGGTGGAGTTGCGGATGGCGGTGCGGATGTCGAGGACGGAGAGGTTGTGCGTGGGATCAATCGTCTCGAGCGAGTGGCCGAAGACGGAGTTGAAGATGTAGTAGATGCGCGCGCCACCGCAGAGCTCCTTGGTGCTGATCTCGGACGAGGTGCCGTCGATGGAGGAGATGAAGGAGGTGGCGAAACGGGTCATGAGTTGCAAGATGAGCGAGCCGCGGTGCTCCTTCCCAGTGAAGGTGTCCGTCCCGTACGTCGCGAGCTCCTGCTGCGTCTGGCCCATGAGCGTGTTGAGGCGCGCCTTGATATCGGGTAGGCGCTCGCGGATGTGGCCCATGAGCGTCGTGTTGAGCGTCTTGGCGAGGAACTGGGTGCCGCATCGGGAGGCGATGTTGCGGTATGCAGGGTGCAGGCGGAAGAAGTCGCGCTCGGCGGATAATGCCTCTGCTAGGGGCTTTTGCACCTGGATGTCCTGTTGTGAGCGGTTGACGACGCCGATGAAGCCGAGCTTGAGGGGGTAGACGCGGCCGGAGAGGATGTCGAGGGCGTTGGTGCCGTGGTCCATGAGGTCCAGCTTGGTGAGGACGCCGATGGTGCGCTTGCCAGTGGGGTCGACATAGCGCGCCAGCTTCAGTGCTTCCGAGTTGACGATGTCCACGTTTGCGGGTGAGACAGCTAAGATGATGCTGTTCGGCTTCGCGATGTACTCGGAGATGAGGGTGCGCGTCTGCTTCTCGATGTCCGTCGGCTGGTCGCCAATGGGCACCTTGGTCAAGCCCGGCAAGTCGACCAGCGTCAGGCTCAGCACATGCGGCGAGTAGATCTTCAGGTTGATGGGCTGCCGGTTGATGCCCTTGTTGTTGCCCGCTATCCGGCTCGTCTCGGCCTCAATCTCGCGCCGCACCTCGCTGAAATCGTAGAACCTCCGGCCCGGGATGTGGTTGAACTCGCCGAACTCATCCTGCCCGGCGACCGAGGCGGGCGTGTGCGGGATGTGGACCTCGTGGTCTTCGGGGTGGTCGTCGCGCTCCGAGGGGACGTTGATGAGCTGGAGGATGAGGGGGCGGCGGGTGACGATGCCGCTGCCGCGCGGGAGGAAGTCTCTGCCGACGATGTTCTCGAGGACGGAGGATTTGCCCGAGGATTGCGAGCCGACTACGACCTGTGTTATGTCTATCAGCTGCTGTGGGAGGTGGTGTGGAAGTGGCGGGTGGAGCGTACGATCTGGGGGAGGTCGAGGGAGTCGTTGCCGATGGTGTTGAAGACCAGGTCCTGCAGCTTGTTGACCGTCTGCAGCAGACTGTCGCCGAGGGAAGCCATGTTGGAGATCTCCTGCCCAGTAGCGTTGACGGTGGTCGTGATGTGTCCAGCACTCCCACTCCCAGCGCTCTCGAGGCGCACGCTGCAAGCTTCGTGGTGCTCCCGGCTACGTTTCGCTACACCGGCGTGGATGGACAGGTCACAGAGGGTGTTCGGGATGCGCGATTGACGAGTCTAGCGAGGTTCAACGAAGATGATCAGGACTCCTCTTTCGGTGAGGCGTCTATAGTGGTGGGAGAGTGTGTGCCAACTTGCATGTACCTTCCCCAACATTGCAGAGCACAGTTCCTGCCTACCCAGCGACGTAACAACCACCACTCCCGAGCTGGCGAGACCGCGCCCGCTCCCAATCG
This sequence comes from Oleoguttula mirabilis, assembly GCA_035135055.1. Classification (NCBI taxonomy): domain Eukaryota; kingdom Fungi; phylum Ascomycota; class Dothideomycetes; order Mycosphaerellales; family Teratosphaeriaceae; genus Oleoguttula; species Oleoguttula mirabilis. The sequence goes on along the minus strand of JAVFHQ010000061.1, from coordinate 48,513 downwards.
GCTGTGTCCGCCGCAACGGTCCGTCGCACGTGATCACTGACGATGGACTCCACTCTGCAGGTCCCGGCTTGAACTTCCCACATGAGCTTCCCATCTTCCCCTTCTCTCTTTGCTGCCTTGCCATGTCGCGGAACAGAGTACATGATGCTACTCCATGTCCGCCCCGAGAAGCATCCAATCCCCTACCTGTGCTTTCGACGCCATCAGATACATAATCTCGACTGGCAACGCGGTGTGACGCGAGAAAATGCCCGATTCCGCCGATACCCCGCGATAGGATGATGCGTGGGCTGGAACGTGAGAAAAGGCCAGGCGTTGGGTTTTGAAGAACAAATTCATGAGCCAAGCACTTTTCGTAAGGAGATAAGCGACCTTGTTCTAATCACTCGACCGTTGCTCTTTGTTTGCTGCTCCCTTTCACACTTCTTGTATACTACTATCAACTCCCGCAGAAGACACCGCAAATCTCCTCTCCTTCAGGCCTTTTGGCACGCGATACGACAACACACAGCACGCGACACCGATCTCTTATCGCCAACTCCAGCACACCACCACACCCTCTCCAGGCTCCCAACAGCACCCACCCCACACGACCACCACGTACATGGCACCCACCGCGGTCGAAGTGGCCTACATCAACCAAGTCATCCAACAGGAGCCGACCGTCATAGTCGAGCACAACACTGATGACCATGTCGCGTTCGGTACACACCAAGTCCTCTGACTGCTCCTCCCCCACCACCCCCGAACACGCACTAACAAGCCCTACACCCACAGGCGGCGACGACCAATGGTTCTACAACCCGGCCACGCGCCGCTTCGACCTCTCGCGCGGCAGCACGCGCAAGCTGATCCTCGACGCCGACGACGGCATCCGCAACCACCGCGGCGTGCAGATCGACCCGGAGAAGACGCTGCTCGTCATCATCGACATGCAGAACTTCTTCATCCACCCCTCCTTCCGCGACCACTCCGAGGGCATCAAGACGGTCAAGCCGCTGGTCAACGTGATTGAGAAGTGCCGGAAAGAGGGCATACAAGTCTGCTGGCTGAACTGGGTAAGACATACACATACACACCAGCACCACGCATACTCACAGCTGATTATGATGTTCCCAGGGCATCACCGACCACGACCTCAAAGCCATGCCCCCCGCCGTCACCCGCGGCTTCAACAAAGCCCTCGCCCACGAAAAAGGCCACGGCTGGCACGTCGGCCTCGGCGCCCCGCTGCCCCAACACCAAGGCGGCGAGCGCTGCCTCTACGCGGGGACCTGGAACGCCGACATCTACGACCCCCTCAAACCCCTGCTGCACCCCACCGACGTCCGCTTCGACAAAGCCCGCATGTCCGGCCTCTGGTCCCCGGACCTGCCCATGCACCAATGGCTGCGCGCCAGCGGGAAGAAGACGCTGCTGTTCGCCGGCGTGAACACGGACCAGTGTTTGCTCGGCACGCTGACGGACGCGTACAGTTGGGGCTGGGATTGCATCCTGATTGGCGACTGCGCGGGCACGATGACGGATGTCATGGGCGCCAAGGAGGTGTGCGATTACAATGTCGCGACGAACATGGGCTTCGTCACGGACTCGGCGACGTTTTGCGCGGCGGAGCGGGCGTGAGAGGGGTGGGAATGGGCAGTGTCTTACGGCACACTTGAGGAGTTTTTCTCGACCAGCGTTCGTTTTAAGCGAGGCGTTGGGGGTCGGGGGTGTGCGGTCGGACTGGGCGTGGGCTTTCCTTTCGTTTTGGTACATGATACCCCATTACCTTACAGCATGCGTTGCGTTTTGCTCGTCTCGGCGGCTGACTGGCTTTACCTGGCCTCCTGCCTTCCCTGGGGATCCGGGAACGGCATGCAGGCATGTCATGGACATGGGATTGGCATAGGGCTCGCGCCTTTTATATGGATCGATGCAAATGCAAGATGTGTTCATTCTCAGGGCCCCCCTTGGGGCCTGTACCTCTGCTTCTTCCGCTTCTTCTTCTGCTTGCTTGCTCACACTCACTTTCCGCGGGGAGGGATATACGCGCCCATCTGACATCGCGAGTGCGCATTATCACGGACTTGTTCTGGCGCACTAGATTGGCTCTGTCCGATGGCCAGGACGGCGATATCAGTGGTACGAGCTTGGTCGACGGGGAATGGTGCAGATGTGGCAACGGTACGCCGCACAACCTTTGCACGGTTGCGTGCGGTCTTGGACAGCAGTGCTGCGAAGCCATTAATTATCACTGGGCGTATCGGTGTGTGCTCTCCACTTGCCCTGATTCTGGACCTGTTACCCATGGCTATCAAGGAAGCCATGCCGAGCCGACGCAATCGGCCTTTCCCCGCGGGCTGATCGTCGCATACGAGACGGCCGGCGAATCGACGCCGGCCGACTGCTGAATAGCCACATTACCTTCACTTGCGCGAATGGTAACTCGGCCGGGAGGGGCGCCTAGTGGCCACTTCCGTCGGCATCCGATCGTGCGTCACGGCGGATAAGATCCTGTGGCTGGCTCGGCATGGGTCGCCCCAAGCGTGCCCGTGGCTGTTCGCGTCCGTCCGGCCCACTCGGCACATACAGCAAGGTCCTACTACTACTGAGCCGTCGCGCCGTTCACTTGAGGACTCACGCGGTGAACGCTAGGTATGCCGGAACTGCGCGAGTACCAGCGGACCAAACGGTATACTGCAGCGCTGGCATCAGCAGCTGCACCTGCGCCGGGACTGAAACTGACTGGATACATGCAATACCGGCCGGTGCAAAAGCGGCACCGGTACCGATAGCTGGACCTGCGCCGGTATAGGGACTCCCATCCTCCTGGTGAACGCTGTCTTGACTTGGATAGGCGTATCCTGAATATGGCAACTGGGCTTCGCTATGTCGGCAAATTCCACAGGTCAGGGTGCTGTAACACGCAGTCCAGCCAATGCAATGCTTTGCATCTCGCCACTGACCTGGAAGCCAGCTCACGCCACCGAAAGATGTTCTACCAGTGCCTTAAGGCTGCGGTTGGTCGAGGCTTTCTGCACACGCTGGCCACGTGCCACTGTGTGTTGCCCCCCTCTCGCGGCATGGACCCGGTCAGTGGGCAGACCGTATCAGTGTCAGAAAATCAGCTTTGCAATGTTTGTATCATAACTTCATCCACAACCGCCCTTTATCTGTACTCTTGTACGGCATTCCAGCCGAGATGCAGACTTCGGCCTTCATTTCGTACAGTACTCGGGATCAGGAAGATGCTTTCGACCTCCAGAAGATCTTACAAGAGGACGGCGTCAACGTGTGGCTGGACGTGATCAACATCCGCGTAACTAACCAGCTCACGGATGAGTTGAAACGCAACATCGCCACGCACGATGTCTTCTGCCTGCTTTTGTCGCCCAGCTCGGTGTCGTCTGACTGGGTCTTGGAGGAGATACGGTACGCACAGGAGGTACCCGGCCTTCGCATTTTGCCGGTCATTCTCCGCTCCTGCACGATTCCAGCGGTCTTGAAGGACACAGTGGGAATTGGATGCCCGAGCGGGCCTAGCCTCCGAGACAGTGCGTCTCCGCTTGCTACGTTCTTTCCACCCGGAGGGCGTCTGTGAGGATGGCGTCCTACTAGACAGACTGCACCGTGAGCTGATAGCGAAAGACGAGCTGTTGGAGCAAGCAAATGAAGCATTTCCGGCAATTCTCGAGCAGATTGCCGCCTTATGCCACAAGCCGATGAGGAGGATTCAGCTTCAGCGCGACATGAAGTCCTTGCCCGACGATCCCAACATCATCCTCGAGTTGAGTTTGAAGCGAGATCTCTATACGGGGCCGATGTCCATCTTCATCGCACGGTATCGCGAAGGGCATACGTGGCCTGCATCATTCGCATTTGAGGAGCCGGAATATACCGAGTTCTTCCTGGTGGACGTGCCCCGGATTGTAGTCATGTTCAGGTGGGACGAGATCACTGAACGGCTTAGTGGAACAATTGCGGATCGGGAGACGTATCACGCCAGCTACACCATGGAGCTCGACGGTCGAGAGGTTCGGCCGGGTAATTGGTCACTGCCAGCAAAGCTCGAGTTTCCAAGCCTCGAGACGACAGACGGATGGGAGACAAAGTTCGTGCTGATTGCGCACAACACAGCAACAGGTGACAATATGAGCGTTGGTGAAGAGATCGACATTAGAATTGAGCTCGCGGGAACTGCTGGAGACTCGGAGATACGGCTGTATCGAAGCTTCACCAGCTACAAGCAGTCGGTCTTGCTTGGTTCAAAGCTGCTCAGCGCCTTGAACCCTATCCATAGGGAGGCAACTCTGGCAATGTACGACTCCACCGGGTCTGTTATGGCTACTGTCCATAGTGCCGCTACAAATCAGCGACCTCCCCTCGAAACTGCGCTCGGCGATATAGCGACTGATTGGGACACATTGGCCTTCGAGTCGGACGGCGAACGCCTGTGTGCTGGTAGGGCGCTCTTCGAGCGGGCTAACGCTAGTTTCGTGAAAGAGGCTTGGCGAGATGCCTACAAGATGTCTCGGGACACCACCGATCTTCTCTACCCGCTATGCAAGAAGCTCGGGTTGGGCGTCCGGGAACGTACAATGGCCTTCGTCTGTGCGCTTCGGCTTGTCACGATATGGCTCCAGCAGGGCAAGGTGGGAAATTCAGAGATGGTCGTTCAAGTCCCCGAGATACTCGCCTACGAGTTTGCCAAAGACCATCCGGATGAGCCGGATTACCGCCGGTTCGGCGCTGAATGCGCTGTTGCCCACGCAAAAGTACATGCCAAAATGGGCCGCAAGACTGCAGCCCTTGCGATGCTGGGGGTGTCTATTTCGATCTATGCGGAGATGCATAGCAGTCTCGGAACACGAGCAAGGCGGGCAGCGTGGTTGCTGTCATTAGCACAGGCTGTGAAGAGCGAGAGTCAGTGGGAGCTGGGACCCGATGCCCAGTGTGTGAAATGGAAGCAGCTGCTGAAGGACGAGGTTGGGGAAATGGCGACTGGGCAATTGACTAAAACATTGGCGCCAGACGGACTCCCAGTTTGGCTGCAGAAAGTTGAGTACCCTGGATGGCCGACGTCGAACATAAGTAGCAAGACCCTTCGATACTCTCTCGACATCCCAACGCGATGGCAGCGGCGGCCAAACGTGCGTGGAACCGCATATGAGGTTGAGCATATCTACTGGGGAAGCTCCTCCCAAGAGGCCGAATGGCTAGTGATCGGCTTCATGGACAATGCAAGTCAGGCTGGGCTAAAAATGTGGATAGAAAGCGCGATGATGCTTACTAGATTCCCCCTCGTTCGCGTACACGACTCTCAAGAAAGAGCTCCGTCGCTGCTATCATGGGAGTACCTGGGGTCGGTGCCAGCGTTCCGAAATCGCTTAGGAGTAGAGCGCCTCGAGACATGGATGGGCACGGCCGTGTACCAAAGATCATACGCCATGCTTGGCAGAATGTACGTTGTCGTAGCGTGTCGCGGATCGTTCGCTTGGAAGATTGTACTGTCATTCATGACTGCTTGCTTTGACGGAATGCCGGAAGAGCTGGTCGCTTCAAACGATCATGTTCGCGCCGGCGCTATACTTGGAGCACTAAAGGTTTCGGATAATGGGAGCGAGGAGGGATGATGCACAGGGAACGAGTGGAAAGGTCGAGACTTGAAGAAAGGTTTCACAGCTTTGCGTCGCTTTCGAGCAGCCAATTCGCGTCACTGGACTTGATGTTGTTGCAATGCTAGTCACTTTTGATTCCTTCACGTTACTATGGCGCTGTTCCGAAGTCGATCACGACATACCTGTGAGTTTGAAGCTGAAGTTTTGGCGGGTCAGGAAGTGAGCTTCTCAGCCAAGCACTCATCAGTGAAGGCACAGCAGCGCGGATCTTCATCACCGGCTCGTCGGATGGGTTGTGGTTGTGGTTGCTGGCTGCCTAGCAGCTTACCCAGAACGGACACGAGATCACGCTCCACGGGTACAAGAAGGTCTACATCGCATGATCGTACATAGTGCATACCCACACCGACCTCAACCTTCTTTTCGCGGCGCCTCAGCATCACCGCTATGAGGCCAACGCCACCCCCAACTCCGCCCCAATGCCACTCACCCTCGACCTCTTGCGCCGGAACAGCACCCAACTATTTCGCAAAGTGCAGATCGTAGTTCAACCACTTCCTCGCATTCACTTGCTCAATGTCAAGCCCGGGCTTTCCATACGTCAACGGCGCAAAGAACCAGAACCCCCAGATCAGCACCGCCACAATGACCGTTGCCGCCGCCCACGTAGCGAGCAGTGACTGTCCGGCAATCCTCTCCCGAACAGGCCGACCACGAACGTCCTGTTGAGCTTGCGTCTTGGTGCTGCCCTTCTTAGCCTCCTGCAGCTGGGTTTCAGTGAAGCTGGCCAGGTCGGCGGGTTCGATGTTGAAGACGAATTCGACGAGCGCCCCGGCTACAAGGGCGGACGCGAGGTGCGCGGGGAGGTAGTGGTGCAGGAAGAGCTGGCGACCCATGATGAAGAAGGGGAAGTAGTGGGCGGCCCAGATGAGGAAGAAGAAGCCGGTGCTGTTGTAGAGGCGGGAGCGCGTGCCTGTTGAGGAAGTCAGTATATTGCGATCACTTCTTTTCCAGGGCGAGGATGAAGGACGTACGGGTATCGAGCGCATCCACACCGCGGCGCACAGAGACTTGGTCCGCGAGCAGTATGCCTGCGAAGACAGCGAGGATTGAAGAAGCGAACCACCACCCGATAGGGTTACCCAGGAAGTAGATCTGCTGCCGCGTCTCGTTCTCGGTCCAGAAGCTGACACCGCGCAACAAGAACGGCCATTGTATCGGGAATGAGGCATACGGATGACTCGACGTCAGCGCGTTGTTGTGGAAGAACATCGCACGCTGCAGCTCAAAGTACTTCTTCATGAAAGGCATCGTCTTGGTCTTCTTCTCATCCTTGATCAATCTAGGCGAGTCCGTTGGGAGGCCGGGTACCTCTTCCACGTACCAGATGTTGGACGATTGTACGAGGTTCTTGTTGCCGTTAATCTCGGCTTGCTTGTAGCCCCACTCCGGCAGGGGCGGCAGCGTGGAAGAAGTCCACATGGCGACCTTGGTTGGGAAGTGGATCAGCTTGAAGTGGGAGGCCATGGTCTTGAATTCCTGGCCTTGCTTGCCGTTCTCGATTCGGATTTCAAACATGGTATCGTTGAGACGAGGGCCTTGTGCATCCTCGACGCCAACAGCCGTGAACTCCTGGTTGGTGGGTTGAGAGGGTGAGGCGACGTCGTGGGTGAGAAGCCAGGAATCGGTCACTAGGTGGCGGAAGCGGACGACGTCGCCGTTCTTCACACGGTGACCAGCGCCTTCCAATGGCTGAGACGGGATGATCTGCCACAGGTTGTTCGTATCATTGTGCGGATACCCGGTGACTTGCTGGCCTTGAGACGAGATGCGGCCGTCATCATAGCGCAGCGGGTACTTGTCCGGATGCGAGTGCAGGTAGACTTTCGAGTCCTTGTGCCTCATGGCAATGTTGTCGAAGTAGTCGATACCAACTGCCTGCTGCGTCATCAGGTTGTCCGACAACGTTTCCTGGAACTCAGGCGTCATGAAGTCGTCTCCAGGTCCAGATCTGGAGAGGATAGCGAAGTGTACCTGGAACCAGAATAGATACATCAAAAATGGCACCACGATTAGACCGATAATGCGTGCGGCGAGGTGCTTGCCAAAGTTTGGCATGCTAAGCGCTCCTTGCTTGCGGTTGACATCCAACAGATCCCAGAGGTCGATCATGACCGGAACACCAATGGAGAAGAAAGTGAAAGCTCCGACGTACTTGGTGCTGATGACGCAGGACATGCTAATACCCGTCAGGAGCAGCCATTTCCACCATTTGCGGCTGAACGCGTCGTGACGGAGCTTGTAGAAGCGGATGTACGACAGCACAGAGAGCGCCATGAAGAAGACTAGCGTCGCATCCAGCAGAATGAGACGTGTCTGACCAATGTGCGCGTTGTCGAAGAGAACCAGAGAAGCTGCGACAATGCAGGCCGGGAGGCTGTATCCCGACTCCCACATGATCCAGTACGTCGCGGTGACGGTCAGGGAGCCCATCAAGGCAGGCATTGACCGGTACGCAACATACGGCACCCTGTTTGTGACGTACGAGTCGCCAATGTTCTCGAAGAGGAAGGAGCCATCGTAACCGACCAGCCAGCCAGCGAAAGCGAAGAGCAGTTTGCCAAAGGGAGGGTGCACGTCGAAGAAGTAAGTTCGTTGGAGGTAGTACGAGGCGAACTGTCACACACACCGACGTCAGCCATATCCACTCCCAATGCCGTATCGCATGGCCCACGCATGTTGAATCTCACTGACCTTGCCAAAGTGCACCTCATCGAAGACGACCTGATCCGGATGGCTTATGCCCCAAAACCTCGTCAGGAACGCCAGCACCGTGATGACAGCCAGCGCCAGCTTGTAGTCCCACTCATTCGTCACCGCCTCTTTACCCGCCTGCTTCAGCTTGTCGAAGCTCTCTGTTGCATTCCCATTCATGATACTCGTGCTGCCATCTGGGTTGGGCGTGGTGCCGCGCTTCTTCGAGCCCTCCTTTCCCCGTTGTCGCGCGCCTTGGGGTGTTGACATGATTGCAATGTTAGCGGCCACCAGCCGCAGTACACAGCAAGTCCGGTATTTGTTGCGATCGTACTGTACACGTCTCGTTACCAACGGTCTAGAGTAATCTAAAAGCCAAGTGTCTCGCTGGAGCTTGAACCCATGAAACGCTCCTTGCGGAGGCGGCGTTCCCGAAAACTAGCGCCAGACCGAATCCGCGCTATCACGTGCATTCACATGTCAAAGGTACAGGCACTCCAAGGGGCATTCGGAGCAAGTCTACGTCTACCTGTTCACGAACCGAGAAAGGCACACAGTGGTTCAGGCTGAAAAACGCTCATTGATTGTTCTTGCTACTTCGCCGCGTCTCCATAGGGTGCTCGCTAATCGTGCCGGTCGACGAAGCATAATGCGCAGGAGCACCGCTGTCCTTTCTACTGCCGTTGACACCCTGTCCTGACTGCCCGTCGAGTCTGTCTAAGAACGGGCTATACGGTGCAGCCACAGCGAACTCTCGCCCCCGATCCTGCCCGTACGCAAAGCTGCCCGGCCATCGCCGTTGCTGCTCGTGCATCCGGTCTAGCGGCTCGCCGACAATGTGGTACTTGTCCCAGTTGACGTTTGGCATGCGCACGACGTTCTGTGGACCAGGTATTCGAGCGAAGTCTGCAGGTGGGCTCGGTTTTGGTACCTGATGTTCTTGGCCGTTTGCGGTGGCGGGTCGCGAAGGCTGCGAGTCTGGCACTTCTGCTGGCCTCGCGGGTGGCTGTGGTATCCCAATCTCAGCCTTAGCAGCCTCATCCTCCACGGTGGCGCCTAGCATAGCATCCTCTTCTTCACTATCGCTCTCTGCCTGGTCCAAGATGGCCTGCAGTCCTCCATACTGCGGCCTGTGCTCTTTTAGCCTGCCGGCAACGAGCGCGTCCTTGAACTCCTGCGGGTTGTCCAGAGCATGCTTCCTCGTCACTTCCAGCGTCCTCAGGTCATCCTGCGCTTTCTTCTTCTGAAACTGCAAGGCCGAGATCGCGGCTCGCAACGCTATCGCATCGGTAGAGTCCTCACTCGAGAAAGGCTGTGGCGGTGGTTGTGGTATGTATTGCACAGTCGATGCTATCTGTTCCGAAGGTGTCGCAGACTGTGTGTTCGTATCCGGCGGCGGCACTGCTGGTGCGCCATCGTAGGTGGATACGCTTGCTGGTAGAACAGGCTGCACTTTGGGCGTTATAGGGCTGTAATCCGGAGCCACGGGCGACGGCGCGTCTTGAACCGACGAGAACGATATGCTCGACGGCGGAGGCACTGAAAAAGTAAAGGTGTCGCGTTGTGGAGGGGAGCTTGATGGTTGCTCAGATGGCGGCCGGGGTGGTTTGATCGTCAAGGGCATGGACTGTGCGCAAGGTGGAGTTTGCCGCCGCCTCGTCCTGCTGAATTCGCTTCTTCTTGTGTCTTGCGAGTTGCGATCGTATGAAATCGTGAGTCTGCCGGCGATGTCTTTGTGAATCTGTTTGTCGAACTTTGAGATCAGATTTCTCGTGGGGTGATGGTCTTTCCTCCATTCTCCGTCTAAAAGCCGCAGTAGGCACGCCCCACGTGATCGGGAAGAAACATATCGATGACGCTACCGCGCCTGCGAGTCGTGCAGTCACATCTTCCACAAACTAACATCTTGGAGTGCCATATGCTGTACGTGGGCATCCTAACAGCGACATCCAAAAACTGTCCGGACTTTAAGTGAGTACATCGTCGACAAAGGAATTCGGTGAGGGTGGCAAGTCGGGGTGGCCTATCCTGCCGCCGGTCGATAGGCCCATAAGGTATGGTTGCTTGTGCTTCATGGGTAGTATCACAGTACCAACTTCTTCATCTTTCTCGTCCATCCACAGACTGTAGGGCACATTCTCGGCATGCCACCCTTACCAGACCTCGCCACGTGTAAGAAGGTAGGCTTTATTGTGCCCTCCTCGAACACTGCCGTCGAGCCCATCACTCAAGCTATCTTCCAGTCGCTCAATAGCAACATCATCTGCATCTTCACACGAATCCAGGTCAAGACTGTCGGCACTGATGCGAACTCAACATCTCAGTTCTCAACGGAGGCGATGGTCGCGGCAGCTCGCCTGCTAGCTGACGCTGAGCCTGACGCTATTGTGTGGAACGGGACTTCTGGTATGTGGGTTGGGACCGGTATTGAAGCCGACAAGCAGCTTGCGAAGGCGATGCAGGATGCTACTGGCATTCCGTGCAGTACGACTACCTTGGCGACGGTGGAGGCTTTGCAGGTCTGCAAGACGGAGACTATTGGCATTGCTGTCCCATACAACCAGGCGCTCACGGACATGGTCACGAAGTTCTTCACAGGTCTGGGTTACAAAGTGTCCAACTCAGCGCGTCTTGAGGCAACGCCGGCTAGCAATTTGGAGATCGCGAAGTCAAGCGCTGGCGATATGCGCGATGTGATCAAGGACGCTGCGTCCGGTGGCGAAGTCAAGGCCGTCGTGGTAGGGTGCACTAATTGGCCCGCTGCTGGTCTGGTGGAGGAGCTGGAGAAGGCGATGGATGTCGTTGTGGTTGACAGCGTGATTGTCACAGTCTGGACGGGCTTGCGCATGGCAGGCTACAGGGGTGCAGTGAGCGGGTGGGGACAATTGATGGCGGAGAGGCTTTGAATGTGTGTGGCTTTCGGATAGGAGCTTGCAAAGATGTCTCCCAGGACTGTAGGGCAACGATATGATCGGTTGAGAGCTGCAGTGCACCCGCCGAGGGTAGTAGCCCTGGAGGGCAGCTCGCAGCATCGCCGTGCGCCGGACGCCATCCAATATGCTGGTGCGGCATCACCAATTTTCAACCTAAACGCTGAGGTGGCGTTTGAGACACTTTTCTGACAATTCAGGCCGTCAGGCCATCGGCCCATTCGGCATCGAAGTGACGTGCGTTATGATCGCGAGATTGACGCGCCTGCCTAACACGCAAGACGTCTCCGCTTACCGACTCTTCGGTTCCCCCCTTCTCCCATCGACTTTCGACAAGACCTTCGTACAACACTCAACAAACCAGCATCACACGACCAAGCTTCCATTATGGCAGAGGGACGTCGCTCGAAGCGCCTCAAGGCATTCCATCAACTGGAACACGCACCCACGCGTCGCCGCGGAACCAAGCCAGCGATCAGCAGAAAGGTGTTTCGTTTCCTGGATCTGCCGAAAGAGCTCCGACTCTGCATCTATGAGTTCGCCTTCGAGCCACCGGCGAAGGGTCGCAAAGCATGCATCGAGGTACTCGATCAAGTATACAACGCCACGGTCGCAAACATGAAAGAGCGATCAGCGCCGGTCCATGGCCTTCTCACCGCCAACAAGCTGGTCTACAATGAAGCCGTCGACATATTCCACGAAGACACCAGGTTTAAGGTGCGATGCTACGCCAACGCCTACAACTTCATGCCTCAGGCACCAGGTCTCGGCAAGGTGTCCGACTGCCAGCTCTTCAGCCACATTCGGCATCTCGAGCTCAACGTGTACATTAACAAACCCGATGGCCTGCGTGACTTCATCAACCGTCTTCGTCCGCTGCTCGATGCACTCGACGATGGGCGTCGGCTTTTCTGTCTGGACCTGGCATTCATGCACAATTGCAGCGACGAAGAGCACCCGTCCATGTACCTGAAGATGGCCCCGACGTTCGACAAGCTGAAGTCAGTGATATCGGTGTTTCAGCGTCTGGGCTGCAGCGGTAATGTCAATGTGCGTTGGTCTGATCCACCGTCCATGGACGTGGGCGAGCTGAGCGAGGAGTCGCAAAGGGCCATGAAGTTAGTGGTGAAGCTGCGTGGCCAGATCATCGAGTATGTGTTCCGGCGCTGCCTTGCTGAATAATAGGCTGACAGGGTACAGAAACGGCAAGGCCTTCCCAAAGCGCGATGGAGCTTGCGATCATCGGGAGAAGGAGCTCATGCGCATCTATGGTAGTGTTCACGCGTTCGACGACGAAGAGGCCTTCAGTGACGAGGGGTCTGTTGATCACGATGACGATCTCGGTGACGTGGAATGGGTCAGTGAAGACGACGAATGGTTCAGCGAAGATGAACATCGCTTCAGCGACATCTTCTAAGCCGATGGGGATCGTGATGGGGAACGGAATGCTTAGGCATGGAGGAGCTAACAGGGGCGGATGCGAGTAGTGGTAGCTATGGGTGGTGCTGGCAGACGGCATAACAATGGTCAGCTATTTGCTGTACGGCCGGAGATATGATGCTACGTATCGCTGGGAGTCAACCTCCGAGAAGTGGCGCGTCATTGCAGGTCACACACGCTTTCTTGCTTTCCGTCGTGCCTCACATCATAGCACGCCGCCCCATGGACTCTAGGGTTTTCTTTGATCGTAGTGAGCAGTCACCGCCCGAACTAACCAAATCCAACGTGTACTATTTTCTCTCCGTGGAAGATGGCCTCCTGTCGTGCCAGGCCTCTGGTCTGGTTTTTGCAGGGATATCGTACGCCCACACGGCAGTAACGCTCATCGATCGGGTCTGCCACGGCAGGCGAGGGCCGTGAGCCGGCCTCGAGAGACCTGTACAGATGCTTCGTCGCCATCAAGGTTCCGCCTGGCCAGATAACCCTCAAGAGTCGCAAGTGAACAATCACAATAGCACGCTTGGCGAGAGACACTGGACATATGAGACAGGATAAGCATATTGCTCACGCAATGTACACACCCCTAGCTAGCAAAGAAGATGGGTATCTCAACATCACCACCGCCACCTGGCTGAAGCGCCGCATTGCGATACGCCGCCGCCGCTCACTGTAATATGGTCCAAGATAGATCGCTCGCTAAGCATCAGATCCTCCTCCTCCTCCTCCTCCCTTCAAAAAAAGACGCAAGATGCTCACGGTGGCACACTAGCTCTCGCCTGCAACGGCGCAGGCGTTCCAAAGACACCTTCCTGTGGCCTGAAGCCGGCGTTGCTGGGATACGCCTCCCTTCTCTCTTCACCATGCCGATGCAGCTGGCTGGGATTGAATGCCTGCTGTGGCGCCGAGATCTCGCTCAGCAAAGCCGGCAATGACTTGCTCAGTGGCTGCTGGTACTGATGCTGGTGCTGATACTGATGCTGAGACTCCCGCTCTCGCTCCCGGTCTTTCTCCGCAGACCCCAGAGGTGCGTCGATGGTACTAGCACCAGACACACCGGAGACGTTGGAGATATTGCGGAAGCCCGTCAGCTCGGTGCCATTCTGTCGATACTTGTTGACAACAAGCGGCGAAACCTGATTACTGCTGGCATGTTGGTGAAGCTGGTGCATCCGGTCGGAAGTCGGCGGCGCAGCGAGCACGCTCGAAGGCGGCTCGGCCCCATCGCTGTTCACCGCCACCGTCCCCGAACTCGAGTGGTCCGGCTGCGTGCGTTTCTGCGGCATGGGTGTGGCAAACGGGCTGTTGGCACGATGTAGCTGCCCGCTTAGGTTCCGCATGAGATTGCGTGCCGGGTTGTGCTGCGGACCCGGCTCGGCCCAGTCGGGTGTGTGCGTGAGATTGGGCGCGCCGTGCGCGTGGATCGGTCGCTGAGGCTGCGCCCACGCATTTTGTTCGATGAATTGGTCGTGCGCGAGCCGCTCGCTCTGCGCTGATACGACGGGTACGCTTGGGTATAGGACTTGCTGACTGACTTGGCGATGCACTGTAGGTTGCGGTACGCGTTTCGGGATCTGCGCGACAATGTCAACAAACTGCGCGTGATTACTTCGGGCCCTGCGTTGTCTTACCCTCATGGTCTTGAAATCATCCTCCAGCGAGTCGCCTTCCGCGCCACCAATCTCCGGCGCCGCAGGAAAGCCCACATACTTCGCGACGCCGCTCAGCACCGATACCTCCTGGTTGTACTTTGCCTGCTGCCGTATCTGCGCGCTTTTCTTGGTCGGGAACTTGAACACATACGCCTCGTCCTTCTCTTGATACTGTTGCCGCCGCTCTTTTTGGATGTTGTACCACTCCTCTCCAAGATGGTCCAACACATCTTCTCGCAGCTCACGCACATGCTGGTAGTACTGACTGTGCAGTTGACTGCGGTCGCCGAGGGTGCGCTGTCGCGTGGCGGTGAGACGGTAGTGGTAGTAGGCGTTGGCTTCGCGGATCTGCTTGTCGCGTCGCGCATCGACGCACGCGACTTGCCGGAGGTAGTCTAGGTGCTGACAGTCGGGTTGCGATAGCAGGTGGAGCTCGGATGTCATGGCCGCTAACCGTTCGGTGTACAGCCTGTCCCGGAATGCTGTGAACTGCTTCGCGACCTCTTCGAACAGCGTTGCCGCTTGCGCCTTCTGTTGTCGCTGCTCAGCTGTCTTCGCTGCTAGTTCTTCGCTCGGCTCTTGCTCTGCTTCCACCGCCTCGAGGTGTTCTGGCTCAATTTCTGTCACTACATCTTTCAGCTTCCTGCCCTTTTGCTTGCCTTTCTTTCCTTTGAGTGTCTTCACAGCCGCAGCTACCGGTGTGTCGACCAGCTCTTCCAGCAGTATTGTGTGTTCAACAACCTCTTCGACCGTGATCTCGGCCCTGCCATTGATGCCTTTCTCATGCTCGTCTTCTCTGGATTCAGGCTCGACTGGCGATTCATGGCTTCGCTTTCGGGGCGACTCGTCGAGGTCGGATGCTGCGCTCGTCAAAGAACTCTCCGTGGAGCCTGACCGTTTGCGCTTCTTGCCTGGTACTTTGCATTAGTCGCAGAGCCTGTAGGAGCGGTGCAAGCGCAGTGGGAAGGCCTACCTGCTGTCCCAATCGTACTGGTGCTCGACGCGGCGCCAACATCAAGTGGCAGAGGCGATGGCGGCTCCGAGAGCTCGTCTTCGACTGTCGCAGCCTGGCTGAGCTTACTAGGCGTCCTCCCAACGCTGTCTGCATGCTTGCGCAGCTTCTGTGGTGTCTGCTCCAGCCGCTCGGTCTCCGCTTCCGAGTCGACATCGAGCGACTTTTCCGCAGTGAGCTCAAGCGACTCTTCAGGCGCAGCTATGAGGCCGTTCTGCGGCTCTTCTTCGTCTTGCTCGTCTTCCGGCTCGCTCAGACTGCTTGAGCGATCGTCCTGGTCCTCGCCGACGTCGGCAGCAGCAATGTCTGTGATATCGCCCAACTCAGCATCTTCCACTGCTTCCAAATCTGCCATTGCAATATCTCTAGTCGCTATTGGTGACTTGGCGGTGCTGAGAGGTGAGATGGAAGGTCTTGGTGTGGAAGCGCGACTGGCGGTTTGGTGTGCTGGGAGCAGCGGAGAGTCCGTAATGTCGAGGTCTGGTTGCAGTACTGTGTCGTGTCCGTGTGAGTAGGCTTCGCTGAGCGTCTCCACGGCATCAAGGGTGGTGAGGCCTGCTGTGCATGTGATAGCGTCGAACTCACTGTTCGAGTGCGGCTCACTGCGACGCGCAGTGGCCGGAGTAGCCATTACTGGCGGGATGTCCAGCTCCTCCAGTCGGTGTGGCAGTGGATGACCAGCTTCTTGCTGGATGGGGTGCTGGTGTTCGCCGTCTCTTGCAGCTGCGCACAATATGGGAAGACCTGAGTGGGAGCCAGTTCGCCGTGCGCGACGTTTCGCAGCGAGAGAGCTAAGTCGAGGCGGTGGAGTGCAGTCTGAGGATTATGATAGGAGCGATGAGACCAGACGAGATCGCAAGCGGCAAAAAGTCCGGTGGCGAGTTCTAAGGGCTGGACAATGGTGTGGTGGTGCTGTGTAGGCGTGATGGGTGGCAGAGGAGAGCAGCGCATGCTCGGCGGCCCTGGGTTTGTGAAAGCCGCTTATGATGGAACTGGCTGCCCGCGCATTCAGGCCGACCAATCAACGGCCACCGTCGGCTATCGATTAGGATAGGGTCGAAGCTTCGCTTGTTCACCTCGAAAAAGTTTCCGATCTGCTGCTACGTGAGGAGGTAGAGAAGCAAATAACTCGCATCGCACATAGCCATGGCAGAGACACTCAAGAAGGAGAAGAAGACCAAGGTCGACAAAGTCTCGAAAGAGGGCAAGAAGGAGGAGAAGATGCAGAAGGCGAAGAAGCAGGCCGCGGCCACTGCCTTCTCGCTCCTGGCGGACGACAAGGCCGTCGACCCGGCGTTATCTTCTCTGTTCTCCAGGCCTGCGCCAGCGCCCATAGTGCCGCAGCCTGCGCCGGTTGTATCAGAGAGCGATGATGGAGCGGAGGTTGCGGACGTCGCAGGTGTCGAGAGCGACGAGCCAGCGGAGGATGTTGACGTGATCGCTCCCGAAGCTGTCGAGCTGCCGCACGATGACCGCGCAGCACGGCGGAAGCGGAAGCGCAAGGACGCCGATGAAGATCTGGAAGATGCCTACATGCAGAAATTGGCGCGCGAGGAAGACAAGGACGCTGCTCTCGCTGCTGCGGAGCGCGCAAGCAAGCGGCAGAAGGTCAAGCCTCTCAGGCAGAATGGCGAGGACTCCGACGCCGACGCCGACCAGGCTGATCCTGAGGCCGATGGGTTAGATGGAGACGAGATGCTGAGTGATGATGTGGATGTGGAGGACAACGATGATGCCAAAGACGACGACGTGGCTACGCCACCGCCAAAGCACGAAACGCAGGAAGCAGCGGATGTGGAGCTGTCAAAGGCGAACCGCACCGTCTTCCTGGGCAACGTCTCGACAACAGCCATATCTTCCAAAACTGCTCGGAAGGCGCTGGTCACTCACCTCGGCTCCTTCTTCGCCGAGATTGCGGAACCTAAGAAAGACGATCCGAAGCACAAGCTCGAGTCACTCCGCTTTCGCTCCACGCCCTACGCGGTTGCTCTTCCGAAAAAAGCTGCGTACGCCCGAAAAGAACTCATGGACGCCACCGCCAAATCGACAAACGCGTATGTGGTCTACTCGTCTTCTACACTTGCGCGAGAGGCTGCCAAGCGTCTGAATGGCACTGTGGTGCTTGATCGCCATCTTCGCGTCGACGAGATCGCGCATCCGGCCAAAGTGGACAACAAGCGCTGCGTCTTCGTTGGCAACCTAGGCTTCGTAGACGACGAGACCAACATCCAGGACGCGAACGAGGAAGACGGTCGTGAGAAGCGGAAGCGTGGCAAAGAACCAGCAGATGTCGAGGAAGGCCTGTGGAGGACTTTCAACAAGTGTGGGACCGTGGAGAGCGTGCGCGTCATCCGCGACAGCACCACGAGAGTCGGGAAGGGTATCGCGTACGTCCAGTTTGAGGACGAGAATGGAGTCGAGGCGGCACTACTGTATAACGAGAAGAAGTTCCCGCCGATGTTGCCGAGGAAGTTGAGGGTCACGAGGGCGCGCGCGCAGAAGAAGAATGCCAAGCCAGGGTCGGGCAGGCCTTCTTCGAGGCCGCATGTCGCGAACACTGGCTACCAGCGCAAGATTACTGGCGCGGAGGCTTCGCAGATGGGCCGAGCGGGCAAGCTGTACGGAAGGGCTGCCGCGTCGAAGATGAAGCAGCCTCGGAGAGCGGAGGGCACGACTGGGCCGCAGAAGAGCGGTCCGAATGCTGCGCCGCTCGGCAACGGCATCAAGGCGCCCGAGACCTTTATCTTCGAAGGGCATAGAGCGAGCAGTAAGTCGGGCAAGTCGGGCTTGAAGCTCGGTGGGAAGAAGGGCGGAGGAGGGGGAGGGAAGGGCAAGCCGACGAATCGGAGCGCGAAGAGAGGTGCCGCGTACAAGGCGGGCGGCAGTAAGAAGAAGACTTCGTAATCTTGTGTGTACGAGCAAAGTCGTTGTCAAATTGGGGTATATGCCGCAACGCCCCCTTCACCATCTCATGCATCCTATCGTCATCCTTACATGTGTTAGACCAGTATCGGTACCTCCATCTCAAATCTTTACAAGCCGTTAGAAGAACGCTTCGCAGTTCCGGCTGACGCTCGTCTCCATGTCCGTCCAGCCCTGCTTTCCCATCCGCCTCAGCAACTCCTTGGATTTAGGTGCGTCTCTGAAGACTGTCAGATCCACGCCATGATCACTGACATCGCCCTCGAACACTCTGTTCGGGTACAAGCCGCGAAGTAACTGCAAGATCGAGTTGATGTTGTACGAGCTCTCAGCGGCGAAGATGCGCTGGCCTTTCACGTCCGGGAGTATCAAGGCTGCTACGTGGAGTAGGGCGGAGTCCTGGACGTCTACGAAGTGCTCTAAATCGCTTTCCGTTAGTCTGACAAGCTTTGGGAAGGTACTCCGGTCGATCGGCTTACGTGGTGGTGCCCACGATGTCGCAGCCGCGTTTCCGTCGAAGATCAGCTTCAGCTGGGCGACGGAGGTCGGATAGCCTTGATTCTGTGGATCGAGCATGCGGCCCCAGAGCATGCTAGGGAGGACTGACTACATAATCAGCACTGAAGAACATATCACACCTCAACACTGAAACGTACCAGTATTCAGCACGAAGTGAGGTCGTCTGGCACGATACCACCGCCAGACCGTCTGCTCGGCCTGCATCTTGCTGCTTGAGAATACAGCCCACGACCTGTCGACATCGTACGGCGGCGGCTCCCATGCTGTGTTGAGTGCGGACATGTTCCAGCTCTCGTTGGTGACATCTTCCCGCATGCCACTGCCTTGCGGAACAGCGGCTGCGGCTGCACTGCAGTAGACGAAGCGCTTGACACTTGGCTCCCTGGCTGCCGCTTCGAGAGCATTCAGCGCTCCCGCAATCGATGGCGTGACGACCTCTTCCGGATCTGGCGAGAACGTCATCACAGACGCGACATGCACGACTCCTGAGCAGCCGCGGGCTGCAAGGTCGAAGGCACCCTGGGGCAGCATGTTTGGAATCACTGCTGTCATGTATTTGCCAGGCCCGTATTTGTCCTTGAAGTACCTGCCGGTCCATACAGCTTTCTCAGCATCTCTGACCGTGCCTCTCACGCGGTAGCCATGCGCTATCAGCTGATCGACTACGTGCATGGCCTGCCAACCATTCGCTCCTGTGACGAGAACGAGCGAGTCCTTGGGCAAGGCTGGCATATCGGACACTCCCGCTCCAGGCCGCTCGATCAGCGCATACTGAGGCGGACCTGAAGGTGCCAGCGGCAATGGTTTGTCCTGCAGGAGACTGTGGGTTGTTGATGACGAGGTTGCGGACTCTGACCTTCGGTGGGAGGACGGGTATGGTGGTGGATCGAATTCCGGCTCGCCGAAGACGGCCTTATGTATGGCGGACTGTATCTGCATGCGCTCTAAGAAGCGTGGCGGCATCTTGGGTGGCGGTGATGGTCGACGATGAACGTCTGGGAACTGTTTGGTTGATCACAAGGTGCCCAGTCTTTGATAGCAACAACCGTCGAGATAGAAGTGTCTTTGAGTACCCGTAAGACGACGCGGTGGAATCAATCTGGTTTGCAAGGTTGAACTCCAGTCGATTCCCGCTCCCTTCACGCTGCACCCGCGAGTTTCGAGACTCTGGTGGTGTAACGGTGTAAAGCGTTGCTATCATCCAAGTATACAAGCGAACGATCCTGTAACCTTTAGTAAGCTGTTAACACACCAGAGGCGGCTTAGGCCGTTGGCGATCGTACAGGAGGAGCGTTATCCCGGTTCGGAGGGGATGGAACGTCGGCAAGCACTATAAAGTCAGCACCACTACACTGACAGCCAACATACGAACAGGTATCTGCGCTAGAAATACGGCGGCTGGTGACTGCCAGAGGCCGAGGCGAAGCACGATGGATTCATGCCCTTACCTGTTCGGATGGGGCCAACAGCTCCTCTTCTGAATGGTGGCTCGGGCAGGCTTCAAACCATAAAAGTGGTGGACGCTGCCTTACCGGTCTGAACCATGTACCTCGATCATCCGTTCCAATGGCACCTGTTTGCGCCGGGTTACATCAAGCTCTAAGCGTGTTGGTGGCGTTAGAGCGTTCCTACCCAGGGCCATCGTTTGACAGTGAGGCTCTGCGAGCTGAACACGAGGGACAAGTCTCATTCCAAACCAGCCATCGCTCGCGTTCGTATGCCGCGATGTCCCAGAAGTGTGAAGATGAGGACGGGTAGATGCGTCGGCAAACGACACCGAAACGCAGCACACCACGGCTGCCAGCACGAGCTCTCCGGTCGTCTGCAGGAGATTCTAGATCAGTCGTCAGGCTGAGATTGCTGTGCAGCCGGCATGCATGCATGATACTCTGTTTCGTCACAAGAGTGGTGGTGGTACCCTAGGTCCCTAGCCTTCAATAGGATGAAGCGCGAGAAGAGACGAGAAAGTGAGCATGCGGTTTCCAGCTGCGCATCCCTCAGGCTCACACTCACAGTGGAAAGAGGAGCAAGGAACGAAGGCACGTGACGTATGACTACTATTTATATCCCTACTGGTCGGTCCTTTCTGGCGTTTGACCTGATTTCGGAGATCACAGCCACACGCGACGTCGCGAGCAAGGCAGGACAGGCGCTCACAACCAAGTAACAAACGAAACAAGTATCGCGTATCTACAATGCCGCATTGCTCTTCTGCACTCAAAGCTGCGAAAGTTTCTTTCTCGCTCTCAGCTCCAGTGTGCCTTTTGTAATATACACGAAACCGCACCCTCTGCAACTATCCTCCACACCTCCCGCACCCTACACAAAAGACCTACGACGTGAAGGTCTTGGTGAAGTTCAGCACGATGTCCTTCAGCTTCGCCTCCAGCTCCTTGCTGAGCGCACCCTTCTGGTCAATCTCGTTGATCACATCCGCCTCGTTGGTCCTCAGGTGGTTGAGGAAGTCGGCCTCCCAGGTCAGGATCTTGTCGACGGGGACCTTGTCGAGGTAACCGTTGACACCAGCGAAGATGAGCGGGACCATCTCGTTGACGGCCATGGGCGAGTACTGCTTCTGCTTGAGCAGCTCGGTGAGACGCTCACCACGGCTCAGCGTCTGCTTGGTGGCGGCATCGAGATCGGAACCGAACTGGGCGAAGGCGGCGACCTCACGGTACTGGGCCAAGAAGAGCTTCAGGGAACCGGCAACTTGCTTCATGGCCTTGAGCTGGGCGGCAGAGCCGACACGGGACACGGACAGACCGACGTTGATGGCTGGGCGGACACCCTTGTAGAAGAGCTCGGCTTCCAAGAAGATCTGACCGTCGGTGATGGAGATGACGTTGGTCGGGATGTAGGCGGACACGTCACCACCCTGGGTCTCGATGATAGGAAGGGCGGTAAGCGAGCCACCACCGAACTTGTCGCTCATCTTGGCGGCACGCTCGAGAAGACGGGAATGGAGGTAGAAGACGCTGTAGCTAGGTCAGCATTCGCCATGAATAGTCGAGCAGTGGTGTTACATACTCGCCGGGGTAGGCCTCACGCCCTGGTGGGCGACGAAGCAACAGAGACATTTGACGGTACGCGACGGCCTGCTTGGACAGATCGTCGAAGATGATGACGGCGTGCTTGCCGTTGTCTCTGAACCACTCCCCCATCGCTTAAGAAGGTCGTGTCAGTAAAGTGTATTATGCGATTAGATGATGGTACTGGGGGGAGATACAGTGGGGCAGGCGTAGGTGCTGAGATGGGGAAGGTACATACCAGTTGCGGTGAACGGGGCGATGTACTGAAGTGGTGCAGCCTCGGAGGCGGTGGCGGCAACGACGATGGAGTACTTCATGGCGTCGTTCTCCTCAAGGGTCTGCACGAGCTGAGCGACGGTGGAGCGCTTCTGACCAACAGCAACGTAGACGCAGTAAAGCTTCTTAGTCTCGTCGGTGCCGTTGTTCCACCTCTTCTGGTTGAGCATGGCGTCGAGCGCGACGGCAGTCTTGCCGGTTTGACGATCGCCAATGATCAGCTCACGCTGGCCACGACCAATCGGCACCATGGCATCGATGGACTTGAGGCCAGTCTGCACGGGCTGGTTGACGGACGTACGCGGCAGGATACCGGGGGCCTTCATCTGAGCACGGCGCTTCTCGGTGGTCTTGATCGGGCCCTTGCCGTCAATGGGGTTGCCGAGAGCGTCAACGACACGCCCGAGGAGTGCCTCGCCAACCGGGACATCCACCTGGTTGTTGTTAGCGATTGCATACACGGAATGCCCGCGTATTGAGATGGCTTACGATCTCGCCGGTACGCTTGACGGTCTCGCCCTCCTTGACCAATCTGTCGGAACCGAAGAGCACGACACCGACCTGGCCGGCTTCAAGGTTCATGCACATGCCCTTGACACCGGAGGCGAACCTTTTCGCATGTTAGTCTTCGCCTTGTGGTGCACGATTGCGGGTGTACGTACTCGACCAGCTCCTCGGCCTGGACGTTGTTCATGCCGTGCACACGCGCGATACCGTCACTGTCCAGCCATTAGTCTCCAATTGTATTTCATCGTGTTCGTGATGTCCGCATACCCAACCGAGAGGACGCGGCCGGTCTCGGCAAGACCGGACTCTTCTTGCACACCACGGATTCGCTGCTCGAGGATGGAGGAGACCTCGGTCGGCGATGCCTTGGCGTCGGCAGCATAGCTGCGTGTGAAGGTGTTGACGACGGCTGGGGCGGTGCGTTGCTGATGTAGAGATGAAGCTGTTAGCGCGCTGTCCCTGAATGCAACTCGGGTGCGCCAGGCGTGTTTGCAAAGCTCCTCGAAAGCTGTATACGTCGCTTGAAACGGCATTGGGTGCGAGTGTCGATGCCATTGAGCCGTCTGGAGGTCGACCGAAGCGCCATTGGAGCTCCGTCGCCACTGGGTAGGGGTGGACGTACCGACGCAATTCTGCTGCTCGCGGAGAGCGCACCGGCCGCGCGGGCGCTCGTCCGAAGGGTTCTGCTGAACATTGTGATGATGCTCGGGAAGCTGTGATGTAGATCGAGTCGCTCCCAAAGCGACAGATGGAGATGTGAGCGGAGAGGGTGTGCGGTGATGGCGGGTGTGGTGGCTGTCGAGTTTGAGGAGCTCCCAAGTTCTTCATCGCCGGGAGCACGTCCCCCTCTCCGTAAAGCCACGTGACGCGGTAAACTTCGGAACTTCAAGACACAAGTTCCTTTAGGCTTCGGGTGTCAGACCATCACCGGTTTGCTCTTGTTCCAGCTCACACATATTTGTACATCTCGATGTGTGATGGGAGACTCGGACATCTTGGGCACGCAACGACTGACTCCCTCTACCTTCACAATATTGGCCAGGTGTCATACCAGCCTGCCAACGTTCACACCCGGAAACTCCCGTCAGCATGGCCCTGAATCTCGAAAAGCAATTGCTCTTCGTACGGCGCCTCTCCCTCCTAGACAGTTGAGAATCATGCTGACTGCTTCCTAGTATGGCGCATACCATCATGACCCAGTACGATGACAACAAAGATCTACAGTTCATACATAGGCTTACCAATCACCACTCCTAGGTCAATGTCGGCATCCATATCATCTGCGTGCCCATCCTTCTGCTGACCGGCTTCCTATTCGTATGTCTAGCAGCCGGCTCTTGCTTGATTCTAAGGTCTGATCTCTATGAAGGGCACCAACACACCAGCGCTACCGCTACCGCCATGGCTGAGCATTCCCTACCTGCCGGCTAATGTAGGCACCATTGCCTGCCTGGTCTACTCGACCCTGTATATCCTCATGGAACCAGTAGCGGGCGGTATGCTTGCTCCGTTGCTCCTCGGCGGGACGGCGTATGCCAACCATCTCACATCGTCGTACGGCATGAAGGCGAACTACATCGCCATCGGTGTGCACGTGGTGTCCTGGTTGGCGCAGTTCGTTGGCCATGGCATCTTTGAGGGTCGAGCACCAGCCTTGCTGGATAATCTGGTGCAGGCTATTTTTCTGGCACCGTTCTTCGTCTGGATGGAGGTGTTGTTTGCGTTCGGCTACCGGCCGGAGCTGAAGTCCAGGCTGGATAAGGCCGTCGAGGGCGAGCTCACCAAGCACAGGGCGGAGAAGGAGGCCAAGGGCATGAACGGGCACGCCAAGTCTACTGGCGATGCCAATGGTCATGCGACGTAAGTGAGGCGAGTGTGGCCGATGTCCGACGTGGACGACGAGAAGAGTGCGTACCTCTACCGGTTAGCGTTATGCGTAGGAGTTCAGGCGTTGGTTTGGGTTGAACCAGATGTACAAAAGCTCATCTCACGATATTTGTACCGCTTTCCAAACCACAGCATGCCAGAGAGGACTTGGGCGAGCTGGGCTTTCGGATACTTGTCACGCCGCAACCCGTTGGCAATCAGTCAATGTACCAATATCGATTGACTACAAGGCATCGTAAACCATTCCAATACGCAGCAATGTTAATTGAAAGCACGCCGATGCACTTGTCACCTCAAACCCAGCGGCCGCGGAGTTTTCTATCCGAGAGGGGAATACCCCGGTGTGGCTTACAGCCTCGCAGTACACCACGCTGTCCGCCACGAGCGCAGCTTTCACGCTACATTATTATTAGGCAAGCTTTATCCTATCGTCAGCTTCTGGGCGTGCAGACATTGCTACTATCGCTGCTACTGTATAGTAGCACTCGGCGATGCTGTACTGGGCTATACGTGGCCCGGCCCAGCTGACAATTTTCGACTTCTGTGAGCTGCCGAACGAACAAATTAATCACCATGGCGCTCTTGCTCATGGTCTTGTCCACTATCGGTCGAGCGTCTAGCTGTACCAAGCTTGGCCCATTCGGGAGGCCTGCGAGCGCCATTATGCAGCGCGTCCCGTACGCGCAGGAGCCCGATTGGCCTGGCGTCACTCTCTCTCTCACTAGAGCCGAGTCGACTGGGTATCTACCCATTATCGTCGCTGTTTTTGAACGGGCGTAGCAACAAGCACGGAGCACCATGGATTGCAGCCGGATACAAGAGGCTCGTTCAAGCTGCAGTTTCTCGCCGCTCGCCGAGCGCTCCCAAACACATCCGGCACGCGTAAAGCAACATCACTCAGTCCTTCCGAGGTTGCGAGGCAAACGTCCATTGCGATAATGCCCGCCACTCTTATAACGGCAGCATCTTCTGACACCAGTGTCGATACCTCCTCCGGAACGACGTCGGCAGCGACGATTGTTACTCTCAGCGCAGCCGATACCTCCACTGCACCGGCGTCAAGCTCATCTTCTGCCTCCAATGTCGATATCTCCTCCGGAGCGACGTCGGTAGTGACGCTAGGTAGTGCTATCGAGACCGTTACCTCCGCTACATCGGCGTTAAGCTCATCTTCTACCACCGACGTCGTTACCTTCGCGCTGGCAGGAAGCAGTAGTGCTGCCGACGTCGAAACCGCAACGGTCATTGTCACATCGGTCAACGCAGTATCCACATCCGCAATTGTCGTGGCCGGGACGACAGAGTCCAGTACGGTGATCTTGGTTCCGTATTACTCAACTGAAACGGTTGCAGTTACTGCAGTGACGCCTTCGAGCACAGCAAGCCAGCAGACCGCAAGCGCGACAACAGCAGACCAGCACGTCGCAAGTCCGACAATATCTGGAGGCGCCATCGCTGGCATTGTGATCGGCGCCCTGGTTGCTCTCGCCCTAGTAGGCGTTCTGAGCTTTTTCGCACTGCGTCGACGGCGTCGACGAAGGTCCGCGGAACGCGGCGATAGCGGTACTGACGGCGCGGGCGGACGGTCCGAGCAAGACGGAGATCACATCAAGGAGCTGCATGGCGATGATCGTCCTTACGAGGCCGAGAGCAAACCACTCCATGAGCTGCTGGTGGACCCACAGGAGCTTGAAGGAGATGCGCCGGACATGCCTCTGCAGTCGCCCGTAGAAATGGGGATAAAGTCGCCGAGCGGTACTGTGAGCCGTATCGAGGCCCGGGAGCGGGAGTATAGCACATGAGCCCAATGGCAGTCATCTTGCGCTCGGGGCACCTGTAGGGTATGAATCGGCATCGTCAAGATCAGGCCGTATCTCGGAGGCGGCGAAGTCCAAACGGGAGAGAAGCCTCGATGAGTCGATTGTTCTCGGAGAACGTGCCAAGGGACGGGGTCTCTATTGGTAAACCACTTCAATACGCCTTCCGAACGTTCGGGGACGGTTCGGCTCTGCAGATGATGTCAGAAGGCCACCACATCAATGACTCAATGCCAACTTGTCACGGCTTCCTCAGCGAGTCTGCAGCAGGAAGCGAAACGTCGATGCTGAGGCGGACCCGCGGTTGGGAGAAGGACCGGGCTGAAACGGCGAGATGAAGGGAAGGCAGGTTGTTGAAGCGTTGGCGCGAGAAAGGGGCCACTGGAATTGCGGGCATGAGTCTGCATAGCATTCTTGTCAGAGCGCGAAAGCTTACGGGCAATGGACCGGATGTGAATGTAAATACGGTAAAAATAGGGTCGGAGTCACCCAACGTCCTGAGGTGATGCAGGCGCAGACATGAGATCCTACACAATGGCACGCCATACAACCTGTAAGCTTGTTGACTTCACTCTCTGCGTCTGAATGATAATAGAACGGCAAGCTGCGATTGCTCGTGTCCTCGTGTCGATTGTGATTCGACTTAGACGTACCATACTATGGTCGATCTCGCTCCGGACTTTGGTACGGGATCTCAGATCCGTCCAGCCAAGTCGAACGTCTCATATGTGATTTGCATCGAGTATGACCTCCATACCGTTAAGCCACTCCCCACTCCTCAACCTCCTCCCTCTATTGCTTATTCGCCCCGCCCTGCTCTGGCTGGCTGTCCACCGGCGTGCCCGTGATACCCTTCTCACCTGGCTGGTTCGTGCCCGCCCGAACGCCAACACTCGTCGAGCCAGAGTCGGACGCTACTGCTGCTGAGCCTGGGTTCTTGTCCAAGCCCTCGGTTCGGCCTGGCGCGTTCTCGGCGCCGAGACCTTGCTTCTCTGCCATCTGCTTTTGGGCCTTCTCGCTAGCGCCAGAACCGCCTCTGCATTGCTATCAGTGTCGGAGGAGAGGGTGATACGGAGGATGGTGGAGGAGCTCACGGGGTCTTTGAGGGAGCCATGTTGTGTAGATCTTTGAGGTTGTGTTGGGGAGTGGTCTGGATATGAGATCTGTATGAGGTTGAACAATTCTTGCTTGGGGAAATTGTGCAAGGTGAGGTGAAACAAAGACAGAGAAGTCGTTCATGCAGGTATACACGTCACCAAAGGGAGAGAGTGAGTGGGGTTGCGTGACGTCGACATTGAAGCTTGACAGAGGGTCTTCGATTGATAACGAGAAGGAAGGTCAGGGAACAGGTGAGCAAAGACCCATTGAAATGCATGGAGACTGTAATCAAGTTGTCCCATATCATTCTGTCGCAGAGATGAGATATGGTAGATATGCTGGCGCAGGCCCGATCAGATCAGTGGCCATCTTGTTGATCGTGTAGAAGACTCGCAACGGGTGACTGCCATTGTCCAGCCTGTGCTTAATTGGTATGTGATATGTAGCTCCGAGCGACGCCAACGCGTTCGTGAACCGTGAACAGTTGATCAGATGTTGGTAGGCAGTACAAGGTGTCAACTTGTCAATGTCGAGACTTGCGAAGAGACGTGCAAGCGTGAGCATGTGATCGCGTGTCCCCGGTGCAGCTTCGGAACATCAAAGTCGCCGGCGCATCTTCAGCGCCAACACACGACATGTTCCCTTTGGCTCCTCGTCGACCTTTCAATGCACTGAAAGGCTTCCATACTCCGATACCGCACCATCTGCTTCACACGTCAGGCCCGCATATTCATACGAACAGCCAGTCTTCCAGCGATAGCGATTGAGCGTCGACTTCAGTAGCCGCGAGACCACGATCTTGAGCATACTTCCGAGCACATCCGCATACCAGACGAACCGTTGATGGTCCCGCGCCCGAACGGGAAGCAAGCCAAGAACAGGAGAGGTCTTTAGGGATCGCGCTGCGCTCAGAAAGACGTAGTTGTTGGAGGACCGGAGACACTGGGCAAGGCTACAGAGCCCGACAAAGTCCCTGCCTTCACCTCCGATCCCCAGAGTCGTCACCATGTTCTTCGTCAAAGTCCTCGAGCACCGCATCCACCTGCACCCCTCCTTCTTCGGCGCGCAAGCCTCGGCCTACATCCTCGACCAGCTCTACCGCGACCGCGAAGGCAGCAACACGGGCACGATGATGATTGTCGCCATCATCGACGTCGACGACATCAGCGAGCCCAAGATTGTGCCGGGGTCGGGGTATGCGGAATACGATGTCAGTTTTCGTGCCATAGTGTGGCGGCCGTTTCGGGGCGAGGTCGTGGATGGGATGGTGAGCAGTGTGGTGAACAATGGCTTCTTTGTGGATGTGGGCGGGTTGAGTGTTTTTGTTAGTAAAGCGGTAAGTGATGAAGGGCGTGGTTTGGGAGGTCTGGAGGCGATATTGTGTGCTGATGGGGTATAGATGATACCGCAACAGCTGAAGTACACTGTCGAAGGCGCCACGCCATCGTTCACAGATGGCGTTGATCAGACAGTCGAGCGAGGGTCGCAAGTGCGGTTACGAATCAAAGGTATCAGAGGAGAGATGGGCCAGATGTTCGCCATCGGCAGCATACGGGAGGACTACCTAGGGTATGCTCTCCTTCCGGAAGCCTACGACGTGATACATTGGATACTGACGAAGCGCTTTCAGGCCTCTGCTGCAGTAACCAGCTCACAGCAACTGCGGAGACGTCCATTACTTATACACCAGCTCGCCAACTCAGTCTGCATCAGCAGCGGGCGAGTTACGGCTCGATTACCATGGAGCATAAGCGTGGCGTTCTGGGAAAGGGGCAGGTGACGAGGATGATTATTAGGGAAAGCATGATGTAAAGATACCCGAAACGATTCAGCGTGCCATGTGCTCCTGTTTCACCTGCGCCATGCTAAGCAGGTTGCTCGAGATGGGCAGTGCTGGCCTTTCGACCGTCTCTGTGAGACAGATAGTGCTATATCGCCGGGGATAGGCAGAGATTTGCCTTGTAAAGCACATCATAGACACCTGATGGGCCGATGCCGCATTGCTTCTTCACGGCGGCCGAGACAGACCTTTCTCGATGGCGATTGGGAAGGAGGTGGTGGGCAGGCTGCCTACGAAAAGTGTAGAAGGAGGTTGAGAAGCTTGGCAAGCAGTCGGCGGGAGCAGGAGAAAGAGAGACAGCCTGTGAACGCTCGATGTGCTGCTGCTAGCGCTAGCAACGGCAGCAGTATCAAGAAGCCCGAACCCGCACTAGGTCAGTCACGACTCAATCTGGTGAGAGAGTATGTAGTTACCCGTGATGGACGACTCTGCTCAATGCTTCGCAGCGCTTCAACCCACGCCAGAGTGGCTGATTCAGATATTGAAACGGAAGACTGGAAGAGGCGTTTCAAAAGATAGCTTTGCGCCTTTGCCGCTGGTAATGTAGTCACATACCAACACTCGGTGATGACTGTAGCCTGCGCGATTTGTCCGCGTCGCCACGCATTGCATTCACATGCGTGCCAAGCTTTTTAACGTCACTTCACGCAAGTGTCAAAACTCTGTCCCGACTTTTGACCTGAGCTCCCTTCCCCAACCAGAGCAAGCACATGAAGCCGGCGTCTGCGACAAGTGCTGCACCGCTCCTCGACAGCCACAGCAAGAGGATGGCGGACCTTTCCATTGCACCGACACTGGCTGCACGCCTGCTCGCCATCAAGAATGAAGGCAGGATCACTCGGGAGGAATACGACTTGCTCGCTGCGAACCTCGACGCCAACGCATCGACGGTTACTCTGCCAGACAACATCACCATCGCGACCATCGCACACCCAAGCTACAGTGCACTCGAAGCTATTTCTCGCGTCCTCAACACTGCCGAGCTGCTCGAGCAAATCATCCTCCAGCTCCCGCCACTCGTCATCATCAACACCGCCATGCGTGTCTGCAAAGGCTTCAATCACGCGATCGAGGCATCTCCAGCGATCCAGCGCAAGATCTATCGCAGCCCAGACCGAAAGATGGGCGAGCACACTCTCTTGTTCGAGGCTGGGCACGGCGGTGCAGGACTGACGGCGACGCGATCGCACATATTATGGGTGGACGGGATTGCGCGCGAAGCTTTGTACGTGGACGTCAAACCACGGGTGCTTCTGGATGCTCTAGCGCGATACCCGACGCTGCGGAAAACGTTGTTGGCGCAGCCACCTGTTCAAGCCGTGCGCTTCGCCGTGCGCGACGTGAGTTGGGATTCGGAGGCTCCAAAGGTTATATGGAGGAAAGAGGGCGTCACGTTCGGAGACCTGTATGCAGCAATGGACAACGCAAAGGCCGCGATATGTGCTATATACCGCTGAGGCCGATTGCGGCATAACCGAGAGGCGGACAGAGGCGACAGAGGTGGGTTGCTTTGGCCGGCCGGGAGATGGCGTCCCTGACGCTGGGTTGCAGTCCGCAAGGCGCCGCCGGTACTAAGATGCTTTGAATACCAGCATCAGTAGCAGTGTAGTGGCGATATGGGCCGTCGACCTGACAGACTGTTCACCACACTTCGTTCCACATCATATTGCTACCTTCTTCGCTTCATGCACCCTGATTTTCTACTTCGTCAGTAGCTTGCCCACTTCAAAGCGGACTTACCTCAGGTGCCTCGCTGCCATCATCTAGGCGTCATACTCTATGCGGACACTCTCAGCGTTACCTCGGGCACTGGCGTCCCGTTACCCTCTGCAGCGTGCATCTATCCCACTATTGCGTCTATCTTGCGAGTACCGCTCACGCTTAGGGTAGCAAAGACCGCGTCGCATCGAAGAGAGAGAATTTTGTCATCTACCGAACCTCTCTATCTATCTGCCGCCTGATTGCGCTTCGTAAGGACAAGGTGAGCACCGCCCGAGCGGATATTGTCTCGGAATTCATCGTCCGCCTCAGTACCCACTTGACGCCCATTGCCTACGCTTTGCGTATGCACTAGCACAGTGCAGAGGATGCAGAACGCAAGAGGTGCATCCCGCTTCGATCTAGGAAGCGCACCATGAGCCCCTGCTGCATCCGTAGATCCATGCGCCCCTCCAGCTCCTCTCTGCCCGCTGATGCTCACTTGTTGACCCACGGCAGCTCCTCGTCAGCAACGGTCATGAAAAGCAGGCCATGATCCTGTGATTGCTGCGCATTCCGACGCCTACTGGCATCCTTGAGTATTGGCTGCAAGATGACTCTGGCTCTCTGGAGTACGTAGGCGAAGCGACTCATGACGACGTCGGTGATGGGCACGGGGTCGATACCGAGGACTGCAATATAATGCATCAGATCTCGGCTGTACGAATTGCCGTTATCTATGGCGGAGGCGTTGATGGTTTTGTAAAGTCGTGCGTATTCCGGGTGAGCCAAGCGCGAGCCCAGACCTTGCATGCCGAGAGAGTCACGCAGATACTGGCAGAAGAAATCGGTAGCCTCATGGGCGAATGGCTCGCCGCGAAACTCTGATTGCATGCAGAACATGTCGTACTCGCACTTGCGCAGCGTCTCGACAAACTCTGCACGCTTCTTGTTGAAGAGGTCGGCGACGTGTAGCTTCTGGAGCTCGGCTTGCGCGGCGTCGAAGATCGCACTGCTAGTGCCCACGAGATTGGTAGCAGCTTCCATGAAGATCCACTCCGACTTGATAGACGTGGCGAAGGAGAGCATGCTGACTGGATCTTCCGCGCACATCGAGAGGGCCTGGTCGCGCCAGTGGGCGCTGAGGTGGTTGTCGATGTGTGGCTCGATGATGTTGCCGCAATCGTAGATGGCTGCGACGCTCGCAAGCTGGAGGATGCTGCTCTTCGCTTTCTCGAAGCTGCCATGTGGTAGACGCGGTTTCACATGGTAGACAGCGCCGAGAAGATGCTTGTATGCTGTGAGACACTCCACGCGCATATCGATGAGTTCGTCCTGGCCCACCATCATCTCCATGTCGGTGGACGCTCTCTTGCGCATTAGCATGCCATCGCCGGTTCCCTTCTCGAAGCGGAGCTCATACTCCCAATGTTCCTTCTCTCCATCGCGGCCGCCGAACACAGAAGTGTTGGTGAAGTCGCCGCCGTTCCAGCGCTCACTCATACTTGCTTTGAACCACGATGAGTGTAAGGAGAGCTGAAAGCTGTGGAGGACGAAGGTGTCTTTGGGATCGCTACTGAGATGAATCTTGACGTCGCCGTCACTGCACCGTGGAAAGCCGGTGGTCGCCATTGCGTAGTCAGGTTCTCGCAGTGTTGTAGAAGTTGGTAGAGTATGGCGACGCGTAAGGCGGCTGGGGCGTAACAGCCGGTCTTGCTTGTCTGACAGCTCAGTCTGTTCGCAGATTCACAACCAGCAACAGTTTGAGGCAACTGTCCCAGCGAAGAATGCCGGCTGACCGCAAGCGACGGGTAAGAGGATGTCGAGACTGTTTGTCTACCTGCGCCACCAGGATCAGATCGGCGGCTCACGGCTGTCTGCGTCAAACGATGTTGAGTGTCCAGACAAGTTTCAGCAGAGGGCAGAGTAACTTTATAGGGCTGATCGCGAGCAACGAGTGAATTCACATGGGGCACACGTGAAAGGAGGCAAAGGCAGCATGTGACGAGCGTTGACTGTGACGCTACCTGATGAAGCATTCACCGCTTCTCGCAGAAGCACGTCGAGCCCACACCTCTTGCGTAGAACGCCATACCCATAGCAACATCCTACTTGAGCGGGATGAACCGGGAAGAGTGCGTAGCACCAATACCGGGCCTTCCGTGCTTGACTGGCTTGCTGCAGTGATCATTAGCCTTCCATCCCTCACACGAACCAGGCCACAACATCAGCCGAGGCACTTACTATGAGATACTGAACTCAGCGAGGTAGTGTCCAACCATCTCCGGCTTGACCTCCACCGTGTTGAACTCCTTGCCCGAGTACACACCGATGACCGAGCCGATCATCTCCGGCACGATGATCATGTTGCGCAGGTGGGTCTTGACGGTGTCCGGCTTCTCGTTGGGCTTCGCCTCCTGCTTGCTCTTGCGCAGCTTCTTGATGAGACCCATGGGCTTGCGCTTCAAGCCGCGGTTGAACCGGCGACGGGCACGGGCGTGGACGACATCACGGAGTTGCTCGCTGGAGAGGTCGAGGAGCCTGTGGAAATCACAAGTGTCAGCGAACCCTGATAGTCTTGTCGCGGCGGCGATGGCCAAAGTAACTGGGGGTATTCGTCGATATTTCACTCACTCGTCCAGGTCAATGCCGCGGTAGGAGAACTTGCGGAAGGCTCTCTTCTTCTTCAACTCTGCAGTACAGACAACCTGTCAGCCGATATCCTATCTTCCAGCGCCCCTTTGTGGCCTGCCACAGGGTTTTATCCATCTGCCGCGTCCGTGAAGGAGCGCTGCAGTGATCGTGATGGTGCGAGCGTACCAGCTGCCTCCTCGGCGTTCTGCGGAATGTCAGCAAACCATCGCCGCGATGTTCGTGAGTATCTGCGCTACGTACGTATTCCTGGTCGGCCATTGTTGCGGTGTTGATCGATCAGTGGCGTTGGATGATGTTCGCTGGCGCAGATTGAGTCTTCGGATTTCAAAGTGGCAGCCGTGGTCTTGGCGTAGTGGGCGTGCGGATACTTCCGCTTTGATCGTCACGTGATATCAGAATTCCTTGCGCCATCTTTCATGTTGGCGAGAGGGACACGCTGATCGATCTAGAGCGATTACAGTATGTCACGGGCGGGAAGCAAAAGATGCAGGACATTTCGATGTCAAGTTGCATGTGTGAGAGGTGAAGATGCTTGGCTTCATGCGAGCTGTCTATGTCACCCGAAAGCCTCTCCAAACATGACATTCGTTGCGTGGCGTTTCGAGGTTGCGTAAGCGCAATGCCACAGCGAAGTAGCTTGCCGTCTCACCAGCCAGCACATCCCAGCTCGAGCCGAGCCATCCTCCATCATCCTCATCCGTACTTGCCAGAACGAGACGCTTAGTCGAACAGACCAAAGCCCATGTCCTCATCCGACTCCTCCTTCTCCTCTTCCTTCTTCTCCTCGGCCGCCGGGGCAGAAGCCTCAGTAGCACCGCCAGCAGCTGGTGCAGCAGCAGCCGGAGCCGAACCGCCAGATGCGCCGCCTGATGGGACGGAGGCGAGCTTCTCGGTACCCTGGGAGATCAACTGTAGAGTGTGTTAGCCGCTGTTTCGGTTGCAAGTATGCGCAGCACCCAAGCGTTGTTCGCGCCCTGCGCTGTGGGTATGCATACCTCGTTGATGTCCTTGCCCTCGAGCTCCTTGATCAGGGAAGACAGACGGTCCTCGTCTGCCTCAATGCCGACAGCGCTGAGCACTTCCTTGATGTTCTCGGCGGATGGCGAGGTGTTGCCAGCCAGGCCGAGGAGGAGGTATGCAGCTAAATGCTTCATTTTGATGGAGTCTGCGATGCTTGTCAATGCCTGCGCTTCACTGCGGTAGGTGTTCGCTCGTCGCACGTACTGTCGGTGGTGGTGAAGGAACAGGAGAATCAATCACTTTTAAGCACTGTAATTGCAGTGCAGACTGAGACTTCAGGTTCTGGTAGTAAGGTCGGTGGTGGGTAGTCGATTGGAATTCTTGAGTCGAAGTTCATCAAATTCTGTGGGCCGAACATTTGGCTTGGCGCATGCGGGCGGTACCGGAGCTAGTCCGCTTCCGTGAGGGTTTGAATGCGACCCGGCTGCATGCGACGTCTTCAACACCGTGGCGCCTTCTGCGCCCTTCTTCCCCCACACTTGTACAGTATAAGTAGTTCCCTCCTCTTGTTCTCCTCGCACACACTGTCAGTCTTGGTATGAGCATATTTACCAACGTCTGCACACGGCGATAGCGCGACGAACGCCCGATGACGGTATGCCTATGAATGCGCGGCGGTGTCTCCGAGCAGCGTACTGACTCACACGATGCAGTCCTTCAGCTCCCTTTTCTCCTCCCTGGGCGAAAAGCCTCAGGCACCCAATCAATCCTCTTCAAACGTACCGAAACCGACATCCACGCAGCCGACCCGGAAGCCAAATGGTGCCACGGATCGATTCAAGCTCACGCCTACCAATGCGGTCGCAGGTGTGAAGAGGAAATCGCAAGAGCCAGAATCGGCTCCGAGGCCCAAGATCATCAAGACCGAGCAGCAAGGTTTACCGACCCGCCCAGCAGTGCCAGGGAGCCGATTCCAGCTGAGCGCTAAGCCCAGCGCAGTCGGGAGACCTGTATCCGCAGCACAGCGTCCCGCAATTGCAACGGCGTCCAACGCGACCTCGCATAGAGCACTGCCGAAGCAAACGCTAAAGCCGGTAGGTTCTGGTGCACTCACACCACCGGGCACCGCAGATGGCTCAGCCAAGCCCAAGAAGGGCTTCGCTGCAATGCTGGAGAAGGCCAAGGCCGCAGAAGCAGCAGCCAAGACGGCGGGTGGGGGCGGCATCAAGCACAAAGCGGTGGAGAAGCTGAGCAGGCGAGAGCGCGAGCGTATACGAGACGAAGCACTGGCGCAGCAGAAGGCAGCGAGGAAGGGTCAGCTCGCACAGGCAAACCGGAGCAAGAGTGGTACACCAAACGGTGCGGCTAAGCCAAGCTTGCGGGAGAAGGTGCCGGAGTCGACGTACAAGGGCACAATGAAGAAGGCAGTAGTGGAGCCTGTCGCGTACAAGGGCACCATGGGCAAGGTGCGTTCCGGGCCTCAACCCGCGCCGAAGAAGGGCAGGGCGCAAGACAAGTACGGTGGTTACGCCAGCTGGTCAGACCTGGACGACGCCGAGGAGGAGCCAGACGAACCAGACGACTACGATTCCGAAGATGACATGGAGGGTGGTTTCGACGACCTCGAAGCTGAGGAGACTGCGGC
Organism: Oleoguttula mirabilis; assembly: GCA_035135055.1. Classification (NCBI taxonomy): domain Eukaryota; kingdom Fungi; phylum Ascomycota; class Dothideomycetes; order Mycosphaerellales; family Teratosphaeriaceae; genus Oleoguttula; species Oleoguttula mirabilis. The sequence goes on along the minus strand of JAVFHQ010000061.1, from coordinate 12,275 downwards.
TCTGAGGGTGGCACGGAAGGAAGACCAGCAGGCGCTGGAGGAGGAGGAGCAGTTGAAGAGGGAGAAGCTGGAGAGGAAGAAGCGGCTGGAGGCTTTGAGCAAGAGTGCAGCGGCTAGGAAGAAGTTCTAGGATTGCTATGGTGATCAGGATTGAGTGACGAGTATGAGTACGACCCTGTAAACCAGCCAGGTGCGCAAACTGCCCTGATTTGAGGCTCATCTTCAGCATGCTGTGTTCCCCCCATCAATCGCTTCCTCCCACGTGCGTGCTTAACCGCTAGGCGCTGCGACAAAGACTTCATTCCCGCCCCTTTCTTATCACAATTTTAGGAACATGTCAATCAGCAGCATCTTGAGAATTGGGTTCTTCTTTGCCTTCTTCAACGGGAAGATCTTGTCGTGCTCCCAGCTGTAGTCGCGCAGCTCATCCTTGGTGGGGAAGACATGCGCTATGCTGTCCTCCTTTCGAGCCTCCACGAGGTCAAAGATGTTGATGAAGATCTTCTTCAATGCCTGTCGCGTGCGTGGTTAGCTTGTGCTGCTTCCCACGCAGGGGCGTCTAGGAGCTAGGACAGCGTACCTTTGTGCACTCCGAGACGGAATCCTCCGGAGAGATGCCGACGTGCTCGCACAGCTTTCGCCACATGCTGAGGTTGGTGGCGTCGCGGCCGTATGTTGCGTCGAAATACTCCACGACGTCAGTGCAGCGCTGCTTCTTCTCGGCTTGCTGCTTCTCGCGTTGCTCCTTCTTCGCTTCGTCGCGCTGTACCTTCTCGCCCTCCAGCCTCTTGTGAGTCGCTCGCATCTGAGCTCGGAACCTCGCCGGCATGGTTGCTGACGTTTGTGGCTTCAGAAGTATCTTTGCGTTTGCGCGTTGATTGATGCGTCTGAGGGCAGACTTCAGTGAGGACGACTGATATTGCTACGTGAGCAGGTGATAGCTCCGAGGCCTGATGGTGTTCAAGGCAACAGCGGACGCCAAGGATTCGAGAGCTCAGCACGTGCAATCTCCCAGGGAGCGACCACAGATCAGCGCCGACAAAGGCCTTCAGCAGACTCACTGGACGCCATCACTAGGTCAGTCATGGATACTGCCGAGCTTGTTCTTTACGGTTGCTCAGGTTCTAGGCGTATGTTCACCGGCCTCAGTCCGTAACTGCTGGTTTCGGGATAGCGCGCACCGCAACCAAGGTTGATGGCGAATTCCACGGCAGCAAAAGATGGTAGCGTCACAGGGCTTGCTACGGGTCCGGTGGAGGAGCGCACACAGTCACATTGGTGAGAGTCATGAAATGGATGTGTGGATTGGAGTGTGGGTGTCCTGAGACTGGTACCTTTCCAAATTTCGACGATATGCTGGTGCCATCGTAAGCGCAGACAGTCGGCCACGGGCCCAGAGCAGAGCATCACTGTACACAGGCGAAATAGTTGCTAGACCACCGCATCACAGGCTACATAACCTACATTGTTACGGCAGAGACGCACCAAGCAGCCGCAGAAGCAAAGCGCCGCCCTCACGCGATATGGGACTGAAGTCTAATTGGGCGTACAGACTAGGTACGATAGAAAGGGTTGACTTCTCTTTACCACGCCGCTGCGCTGATGGCACTGTATGCTTAGGCATTCAGCGAAGAGCATACGGGTTGGCGGAGACGCTTACTACCAGGACGTAACAGCGCCTCTCGCGCCAGTGCTCATATTGTCGCATATACCAAGCGTCCGCTTAAGACTGCAGCTCCCGTCGACGACGATAACGATACGCTTCTCATGACTGCGGCGCTTTCTGGGGCCACCGTAAGGCCTGACGGTCGGTGCAAACCTGACGCAGTGGCGGAGAGAGACCAGAGACCGCCCACCTCATAAGTTGAGATATGACAGCAGTGGCGAGCGAATAACATCCAGTTTGCGACGCTGACTCAACTCAGGGAGTGCTCTTCGCGTTCGTGGATTTGAGAGGTCGGTGCAGGGAAAATCACGAGAGCGAGTGTGCGCAGCAGAATTCTTGGCTGGCTAGGTAACAGTCTCTCGGCATGACTTAGAGCTCTCCGAGCCACCGTAAAAGCCACTGATACGCATGACCTAGCTATTACCGAACGAGAAGCAGCGTGGTCCTCTCCAGCCTACTGTCGCGAGTTCGAGCTCCAGTATTGCACCCTAGCTACGCTGAGAGGTGACCTTCGAGCTGAAACCGCCTCTGGCCTAGGCACACTTCCACAGGTCCAGCACTCCTGATGATCGCTTGAAGTGACCTCCCAGCCTCTTGCTCCAACACTCCGATCTGTAGCTAGCGCTATCTCTTGGTTCCTGCGGTCAATCAGTCCTCGACCGAGGCATGAGAGACGCTGGTGGGAGTTCCAAATTTTACCTTCAACTCGCCTCCTCCGGGCCTCATCTGCCCAATTTCCGCTAGGCGACCGCAAGATCCTCGTCCGAAAAGCCGGCCTGGCTCAAAGACTCGAGCACGCTCTGGGCTAAGTTCGTCTAGATCTTGAGGTCACTGCTTGCCTGGTACGCGTGGAGGACTGGGAACCACGCCTCGAATAACATGCCCTTGCCGACTTTCTGTCCCTGGGCTTCCTATGACTCCCCAGCAGGCGCCGCGTGTTGCACCGAGACGTCGATCATGCCAGTCAGCGATGGGTGGCCCAAGCGAACCGCCTCGCGCATAATCGCCAAGTGCATGATCGTGATGCCACTCTCAACGTGGAGGAAGAGCTCCATTCCCAGACCCCAGTCTGGGTCTAGGCAAATCTCGAGCTTGACGGTCTTGACCGGAGGCTGCACCAGGAGCAGAGAGCCCGGCGAGCTGTGCTTGATGTTGTCCAGGACACGGTCTATGCCGCCAACGTAGATCGACAACAGCTTCCTCTCTCCTCCGGATGGCATGGCGACCTTATCCGCCTGCTCATTGAACATCGTAACATCGCGAGATCTGAGCGGAAGCGTCTGGGGAGTAGCCGAGAAGTCTGGTGCGCGGAACAGGCGGCGCCTAAGCTCGATCGAGCTCGTGACGGCAGCGTGGAAGCCTTTGCAAACCCGCGGGACGCGGTGCAGGAGGTCGTTATTCGGCAGGAAGTCTAGAATCGAATACAGGAGCTCGAGGCTGTTCAATGCGAGGGAGATGGCGCGGATCTCGCTGACGTTGACGATCTGGCTGATGGTGATGCCGTTGGCCGCGGTGAAGGACAGCTTTGTCGCCAGTGCCATTGCGGATGCTGTGCAAATCTGCCATGTAGAGCCTCGAGAGCATGATGTGGTCTTGCAGCGAGATTCTGCCTGCGTTGAGCATGCCGGTCAGGTGGCGCAGGCAGTCTGGCATTGCTTTGACTCCTATGACCTGGTCTGCCATTGTTGACGGGTGGCCGGTCTCTCGCCGATGCTGATGAAGGCGTTGGGTTTGTGCGAAGTCTGTAGCGGCGAGCGGCGGGCGTCGTAGGTGTGGAAGGAAGTGCGGCTGTGGAGGAAGTGAGAGTAGGATGAAGCGACCGAGAATGACGTCCCAAGCACCTAGCACATGTGACCTGATCCGCATGTGTGAAGTGAGGCTGGGATGGAAACGAATAGAACCGCACTTCACTTCCCCGAGCGGAGAACATGTATCCCGAGTCTCGCGGCGTCGCTTTGTTGATACAGTGTGTCCTACGGAAGCATGCCATTTGCCGCCGGTAACGCTCCTCGCCGCTCTCCGATCACCCAACCCCCCCACCGCTTCCCCCTTTCCACCTTCTCGCGTGTACGAACGGCGTGGTTGGACCGGTCCCACTTCCCATGAACATCGTACGCCCGCATCTCCACCTCGGCCGCCGATCACAAGGGACCGCGCGCTCCTCAAGTCATCAAGCCCATCGACAACATCGAACACGTCTCTATAAACGTAACGCCGCTCTCGTCCTCGGCAGGCCGCATGACCGACATCGTAGGACGGGGCCATCCGGCAACCCCTCTAGCTCGCACGGCTCTCCCTTGGAGGTGGCATTGTTCTTGCCTCTCCACACTCATCGACCCGGCTGTCCATGATCGATGTCGTAGCGAAAGGCTCCTGGCCGATGGATGATCCCGTCATGATGGGAGTGACTCTGAGCTCGCGATGCACGAAACGCTGCTGCTCTGCCCGCACGGCTCAGTCGCTGCGTTGGGAAAGGCTGTCCATGTCCACTCGAGGCGCATCATGAAGGCCTGGGCACAGGGAGCCAGAGGCGTATACCCCTCGAAACAGCTCAGCGGTACGCTACTCCTCGCACCATCACTGATGCTGATGCTGATGCTGATGCTGAAGACCTTCTCTCCACCGCCTACTTTCCTCCGCCCCCCACCAACCCCACCGGCCGCGGATCCTCCGTCCGCAACCACTCCCCATTAAACGCATTCACCACCCAATCCCGCAATTTCTCATAAACCACCCGATTCCCGTTATGGAAGAAAATACTATGATCCGAGTCCGGAAAGACATGCACATCGTAGTTCCGCACATTCGCCAGATCCAACTTATCCAGCAAGCTCAGCGTGTTCTGGAAATGCACGTTATCGTCCGAATAGCCGTGCATGACCAGGAAGCGTGTGTTCTGCGACAGGGCCGTCATGTTGGCGATGGTGCTGTTGGCGTAGCCGCTCGGGTTGTGCGCGGGCGTGTGCATGTACCGCTCCGTGTAGACGGAGTCGTAGAAGCGCCAGTCCGTGACGGGCGCGACGGCCATGCCGTACTTGAACGTCGCGCCGGCATCCACCTCGAGCACCTTGAGCGTCATGAAGCCGCCGTAGCTCCAGCCCCATATCGCCATCCTCTCCCCGTCCACGTACCCCTTCTCGGCCTTCCATTTCTGGGCCACGGCGATCTGGTCGGCCGCTTCCCAGTGCCCGATGTTGCCGCGCACGATGCAGCGGTGCGCGCGCCCGAGGAAGCCCGTGCCGCGGCCGTCGAGCGTGATGACGATGTAGCCCAGGGAGCTGGCGATGTAGGATTGGAAGTCGACGGTGAATTTGCGGTCGACGGACTGGAAGCCCGGGCCGTTGTATAAGAAAAACAGCACGGGGTATTTCTTGCTGGGGTCGAAGTGCGGCGGCCGGCGCTCGACGAGGTTGAGCTCGACGCCATCGATGGTGACGGTCTGGTAGACTTCGATGGGCAGCTCCGTCTTTTGGGCCAGGGCGGTGAGGGCCGGGTTGGTTTCGATGGTGATGTTTGTTTGGTCGTCGGGGTTCGAGGGGGTGGCGAGGACCTTTTGCCAGGGGATGTGCGGGCCCTGGTAGGAGAGGAGCATGAATTTGCTGTTGGCGGAGAAGGATGGGTCGTAGTACCCGATCTCGCTCGTGTCGGTCACGGCGCGGATGCTGCTGGGGCCGTCGTGCATGTTGACGGTGTAGACGTGGCGTTGCGTGCTGCCGTCTTTGGTGGCGACGAAGTAGATCAGGTTACTCTGCAGGTCGACGGAGGAGGGCGCTTTCACGACTTCCCAATCGCCTTCCGTTAGCATCTTGGGCTCCGGATTGTCGAGGGGTGTGAAGTAGGCTAGGTGGTCGAAGTTGTCGTGGATTACCGTGTCGATGTAGCCGTCCAGCGGTCGTCCGTTCGCCGGGTCGGCGGGCACAAAGGTAGTCGTCTCGGATACTTCGAACCAGCCCCCATCCAACGCCTGCACATCGCGCTCACGCACGGTCTTGCCCGTCCTCGCCACCGCATCAATCAGGATCGTCTTCAGCACATCCGACTCGCGGTTCGTCGACCGCACGATCACCTTGCCACTCTTCCCCGCCCACAACACTTCAGTGATCAGTCGATTGTCATCCGCAAAATCCCCGTCAATCGGCACACTGAACACCTGACCCTTCGCCACATCGTAGATCTGCAAGCTTACCACGCTCATCGGCGCGCCGGCCTTGGGGTACTTGATCTGCCGCGTCTCCGGGTAGTTCTCCTCGCCCGCCTTCTTGCGCGCGCCCGTCGGCGAGCTGAAGAAGTACTGCACGGGGAAGCTGGGCACGGCGGACTCGTCGGTGCGGAAGAAGGCGACGAAGGCGCCGTCGCCGGAGATCCAGGTCGCCGAGGGGCCGGCGAGGACCTCTTCCTCGTAGACCCAGTCGGGCACGCCGTAGAAGAGCTCCGGGCCGCCGTCCGTGGTGATGTGCTGGACGGTGTCGGTGTCGAGGTGGCGGATGAAGAGGTTGTTGTCGCGCGTGAAGACGACGGCGTCGCTGGTGGGGGACCAGGTGGCGAGCTGGACGCGGGCGTGGGTGTTGCCGGGGTCCAGCGCTTCGCCGGTTTGGGTGGCGACGTCGAAGATCCAGTAGCGGCTCGTGCCGCTGTGGCGCCAGTTGGAAGCGTACTCGGATGAGACGAGGACTTTCTTGTGGTCCGCGCTGGGCCAGGCTTCGTTGACCAGGACCGCCTCGTTGCCGACTTTGAAGGCGCCGTTCTTCATCAGGGTCGTGCTGTGCGCCTTTTGCGTCGCGATGTCCTGGCCGCGGTATCGCACGTCCTCCACGACGAGATAGTCGCGACCGTCTGCTCCGCCGCGCTCGAGCAGCAAGCCGTCCTCGCCGTCCGGGCCGGCAATCCAGCGTATAGCATGGTGGGTGGCGTACCACTGGCCCGTCAACACCTGCTCCAACTCCACCTTCTTCCCGTTGCCGATGGTGTGTGTTGCATGGGGATCATGCGGCCGCTCACTGTGCGCGATCGTCCGGTTCTGGCCGTAGAACTGCAGGAACGCCGCCGCCCAGCCCACCAATGCAAGACCACATATGATCCAGAAGGCCCGCCGCGCTTTGCGGTCGGCGGGCTTGGTCTGGCGCTTCCATGCCAGTTGCTCTTCGATGTCGAGCTCTTCTTGCAGGGTGCGCTGGTCGCTGTATAGTGCCTCCTTGGCCGACTTGTCGGAGATGTGCTCGAGCACCAAGGATGTCGTGGAAGTGGAGGATCCAGACGGCCTAGGCTCGGCCTCTACCGCGCTCGTCGGGTCGGTCGAGTGCGTGAGCGGCTGCGACTCCTCGGCGAACTGCTCGCTCTTCGTCATGCTGGCCGCGGTTGACTGTCTACGCTGCACTATCGGTTGGTCTGCATCTGCATTTGTGCGTGTACTCTAGGAACACAGCCCTTGCCTTACAACGATTGCTCAGCAGTACAGTTACCTCCGGAGGTTACGTGGAGTGGTCATCTAATGGAAACGGCTGACAACCGGCGCAGCTGAAGCGTGAGGTCCGCGAAGCCGCGACCGCGCGCCAAGCACGCGACCTCCTTTGTCGTGCAGCACATACCAAAGCCCTCCCATTGAGCCCCCAAAACAGACGACTCTCACGACAACACACCATACCATATCACATACTCGTACTCATGCTACGTTCACGGTCAATGGGCGTATACATAAAAGCCATCAGGTCCCACTTGGACCGACGCCTGCTACACTACGGCAGCAAAGCACTGCAACTGCACTCGATCGCTTGAATCTGTCTGCGCAGGCAGAGATACCCGTTCTCGCCCATCTTCCTTGTCTGAAGGTCCACAGTTGTATCTATGTGTCCTACGCCAGTGGTGGAAATACGTGCGCATGGTATGAGTGAAAGTAAGTGAGTGGCGTTGGAAATAGGAGCCACGTATCAGGCAAAGCCGAGCAACCCGCAATGGTTGCCGAATCCCCAAACGAGTATGAACAAATAGGTGCAGCCTCCCGAAGCTTGCCCTCGCTCCTGGCCAGTCGTCTCTACGCATTATGCGTGATGCCCCAGAGGCGGCTTGCGATCAAAACATCCCCGCTTCCTCCTTACCCAATGCCCGCGCCCTCAATCACCCCCCAATGCCTGCCCGCATGACCGTCAGGCCCACAACGAAGACCTGCCCTCAGGGGCCCAAGGCCAAGCCCAACCCATCCGCGTATGCGCCTCGCTCTGCCATGTAGGGGCAGCCTGGCGAGCGGCAATCCCAAACGCCCTCCATATCAATAGCCTCCCTTGCCTGCCTTCAGTTTTCGGGTGTATGTACCCAGTTACGCCGTCCATCCACAGCGCGCGGACGATCAGGACCGCACCACACCAGACCAGACCAGACCGTGCAGACCCTCCCCACCGCGCGCCGCCTAATCTCCGGCGGGCGACAGCCACACACAACAGGAAGCGTTCGTCGTCGTCGTCGTCGTCGTCGTCGTGTCGAAAACCCTCCTCCCTCCACCTGAAACCAGCAGTACACCTCCTCCAACACCAGTGCCAACCCGCCCACCCACCCACCCACTCACTCATTCATAGAGAGAGACAGAGAGAGAGAGAGAAGAAAACCTTCACTCAGCAAGCACCCCCCGCACCATGCCCAAAAACCCGGGCATCAGCAACCCACACTCCACCACCCCCGGCTTCACCGGCTCGCCCGCCGTCCGCTTCAGCAGATCCTGATTTCGCTTCCGCCGCTTGCGCTCCGCCTCAATCGGATCCGCGGTCGAATCGTACAAGTCATCCTCATCCTCATCATCACTACTCAGCAAGCCCCCACCCTCCCCATCATCATCGGAGTCGAGATCCTGCAAATCCATCGCATTGATGCCGAAATCACTCGACTGGAACGTCGACGCCAACCCGCTGAGGGCATCCACATCCTGCCCCGCAGCAGCAGCAGCACCCGAGGGCCCGGACGCCATCTTCTGCCGCGTCTTATCCAGATGCCACCGCTTGCGCGCCATCTGCCACTTGATCAGCCCGTTGATCTCCCCCACCGCCGTCCGCGCATCCACCGTCCCGGCCTCCACCGCCCCCTTGAACAACGCATTCATATCCAGTTTCCCCCCGCTGCGCGGGCCATTTCGCAGGAAATCCAGGATCCCCTCGATCCACGTCATGAGTTTGTCAAACAGTCCGTTATCGTGCGCGTGCACCTCATGCACGAACTTATACAGCGCTTCTTCGTGGCGCTCGCACAAGTCGATGAAGCTCTGCACCGTCTGGTTCGGGTCCGCACTGACATCCTGCCGCTGCGCCTTCTCGATCGTGGCGATGGCGTCGTCGGCGAAGCGCGCAAAGTCCGTCACGCTGTTGTACACGTTGGCCGACTTGTACACGCGTACCAGCGGCTCGTAGAAGATCGTGAAGAGGTCGCGGAAGAGGCGCAGCGTGTTGGGCTCCTCGACCATCTCCAGCATCTTCCGCTTGTCGCGCAGCCGCGTGTGCAGCTTGAGCAGCTGCTTGAGCTGCGCGTACAGCTCGGCGCCCGCGCGCATCGAGGTGTCGATGTTCTCGACTGCGTTGTTCCACGCCACGTAGGCGTTGAAGGCACGGCCGACTTGCTCCGGCGCGAGCTCGGGGGCTACGGTGTCGGTTTGCAGGACTTTGACGAGGAGGTCGACTTTCTCTTCCATCGCTTCGGCGCGCACATGTCGTTTGACGTCCTCGTCCGCTTCGGTGTAGTTGCGGAGTTTCTCGCAGAAGACCGGGTCGTCGATCTTGGTTGTCAGCGCGTCGATGCTTTTTTGGATGCTCCGGATCCCGTCCCCGAGCGCCAGGCCGAAGATGCGCTGGAGTAATGATTTCGCGCCGAGGGGCTGCGCCATGAAAATGTCTAGCACGCTGCTCATCACGGCCGCCGGATTGGTAAAGCGAATCACTTGCTTCAGCGTGCCGTAGGGCACCAGACTGTGGATCCGCTTCGCCTGCGCAAACAGCTCGGGACTGTTGTCCTCGGCGAGGAAGAGGTGGTACAGTGTCGCGGCCACCTCGATGCGCAGCCACTCGGCGAACTTCCTGTACTCGGGCTCCAGATCCGCCAGCTTGTCTTTCCGCTTGATCTCGGCGAAGAGGTCGCGCAGGCCGTTGCGCTCGATGACTTTGCGGCGGAAGGCTTCCATGTGGACGTCGAGGGCGGCGGCGCGGGCGCGCGCGAGGTCGAAGAAGCGGCGTTGCTCGGCCAGGCGCTTCTCGTCCATGGTTTTGCGCGCGGCGATGTCGGCTTGCTCGGCGGGGGTCGGGGTGAGCGGGGTATGGGTCAGGAAGGTTTGCATGGTGGTGGAAGTGGCGATGGCTTCGTTGGAGAGAAAGGCGCGGAGGGAGGCGCGGAGGGAGACGCGCTGTTCTTCGCGGACGAGGAGGTGGGGATGGTCGGGGGTGGCGGGAGCGGGTGGGGTGCGGGTGGGCGAGGTGCCGGCGGTGGAGTCAATAGAGGCGCGGGGGGAAGAGGTGGTGGCGGCGGAGGAGCGGGATTGATTGCGGGCGTGGCGGTTGCTACTGCTGCTGCCGCCGCCGCCGGTCCAGGAGGCGAGATAGCCCCTGAAGCCGCTCCCGCTGCCCGCATCGCTGCCGGTGTTGTCGGCCGTGGGTACATTGAGCTCGGACATGGAGACAGAGTTCAGGCTCTCGGCGTCCGAATCGTCGTCGCCGCTGTAGTACGAATGCGCCTTGTTCTTCCTCGGCAGCGGCGGAAGCACCTTACCCGGCAGCTCCAGGCGCAGCTTCTTGTGCATCTTGGAGAAGTCGCCAAACCGCCGCGCCACATATATCTCCCCCTCGTCCTTCCTCTTGACCCGCAGTATGAATTCGGCATGCGCGTGATTCCGCACGTGTCGCTTCTGCGTGACGATGCGCACGCCGGCCACGTTGACATCCCAACCGTTAATCTCGTGCCCCTGCGGCACGTTGACCACCAGCCCCTGCTCGTTGGCGCCCCGCTCCACCACCTCCATCTCGCTGAAGCGGATGCGCTCCTCGTAGCCGGAGGCGGTCGGGATGCCGCTCACCATCATCAGCTCGACCAGCTTACTCGCCTTGATGGCCAGCTTGGCCCTCTTAGTCTCCTCCAGGCGGTCGTCGGACGAGGAGATGTGCTTGTTGGCGAAGCTCTCCAGGAAGACCTGCAGCTTGTCCTGCCAGAACTCGCGCTCCTTGGCCTGGTTGAGGAAAGGGAAGTTGCGCACGTGCCGCACGAAGATGTAGCGCAGGAGGGGGAGTTCCGAGTCTTCCGGCATGACCTCGCCGGCGTCGGAGCGGAAGGGCGCGCCGAAGCGTTGCAGCGCGGTGGGGTGCGACAGCTCCTGCACCTCCCAGTGTGTCTGGCGGGCGAGGAGCTCGCGCTTGAGGTAGTGCTCTTGCTTGCCCGTCAGCACCGACCCGGCCGGCGGCACCGACACGATCGAGGACATGGTCGAGGGCGCCCGCTCCCGTCGCTGTCGTTGCCGTGCTACCTCATCCTGCTCTTGCTGCTGCTGCTGTGGTGGCTGCGGCGACTCGGGCGCGTCGACGAAGAGCTGGCTGTCTATCGTGTCGCTTCTCTGTATAGGTATAGGTCGAGGGGCTTTGGTAGGGGTGAGTTGCACGTGCAGCCCATTCGCTCTGCTGCTGGTCCGCGGCCGGCTGTTGCTTCCAAGTAATGGCTGCTGGTCCATCGTCGCTGCCAGGAGTGGAGGCTGCCAGGAGTGGAAGCAGCGGCGGGTGCGGTGGGAGAGGATTGTGCAGTCACGACCGGGAACATGCATATATCTCACAGCCCAGTGACAAGGTTCAATTATTGACGCGCATCACATGCAATGACGTGCGTCGCGAATGGGGCGCGGCTTCTAGGAACGCTGCACAGTGCGCCGTCGAGCATCTCTATTGGCAGCTGCGTATAAGAACACGGCAGTCTTCACTGTCACGGGCAAGTCCTTCTCGACATTCATACCCTGCTTACGCGTCTCCCAACGAGAATGATAATACCGGTGGTCAGGGTGGAAGCCTGGAAGTGCTGAGTAAGATTCCCAACTCTTGATCGGCTTGATAAGTTGATCCTACTGCGCCACTGCGCCACCCGCTGCTGATCTGATCTGCGAAAAGCTTGGCCACGGGATCTTTATCCCAGCCCTCAGCCCTGCCAAGGCAGCGACATCACCCACGAGGAAAGCAAAAGCGGCAGCGACCACCAGCCCAGGCCAGCCCAGGCCAGCAAAAGGCACACGGGAGCAGGTCATAGGCGGAAGACGAAGGGGACCGAGGTTAAATATGAAGGTATGGCAAGGTAAGGCCAAGGTCAAAGTATTTCACGTCTCCAGTTTCTAAGCGCCTTCATCTCTGGCCGCAGTCGCCGCCACGTCCTCCTAGCAGAAGCGAAAAGCAAAACGCAGAAGTGAAGCGCACTCGAAATCAGTATGCACGATAGGGCAGTAGAGTCAGAGTCCCCCGCTCTCTGCACGCCCGCCCGCGGGGAATCCCGATGCAGCCCACCACCACTATCCATGCCTTGATGTCTCTATTCCTCCATCTCTCCATCCCTCCATCTCTCCATCCCTCCATCTCTCCATCCCTCCATCTCTCCATCCCTCCATCTCTCCATCCCT